>JAODAL010016864.1:0-79400 GCA_025379985.1 Phyllomedusa bahiana
TATAGGGGGAAATAGGGGGAGAGAAGCTGAGTCTGTGATAATAAGGTTTATGTAGAGGGAGAAAAGCTGAGCTCTGTGATAAAAAGGGTTATATGATAGAAAGAGAGAAGGGGCTCTGTGATATATGGGTTATATGATAGAGGAGGAAGCGAGCCTGTGATATATGGGGTTTTATATATAGGGGAGAGAAGCTGGCTCTATGAAAATTTGGGGTTATATGATAGGAAAAGAGAAGTTTGAGCTCGTGATATATGGGGTTTATGTAAAAGAGGAAGCTGGCCTTGTGATAATGGGGTTATATGATAGAGGAGAAAAAGCTGAGCTGTGGATATATAGGGTTATATGATAGAGGGAGAGAAGCTGAGCTCTGTGATATATAGGGTTATATGATAGAGGAGAGAAGCTGAGCTCTGTGATAAATAGGGTTTTTATGATAGGGGAGAGAAACTGAGATCTGTGATATATGGGGGTATATGATAGAGGAGAGAGCTGAGCTCTGTGATATATAGGGTTATATGTTAGAGGAGAGAAAGCTGAGCTCTGTGATATATAGGGTTATATGATAGGGGAAAGGAAAGCTGAGCTCTGTGATATATAGGGTTATATGATAGAGGAGAAAAGCTGGCTCTGTGATATATAGGGTTATATATGATAGAGGAGAAAAGTGAGCTCTGTGATATATAGGGTTTTTTGATAGAGGGAGAGAAGCTGAGCTGTGTGATATATAGGGCTATATGATAGAGGGAGAGAAGGGGGCTCTGTGATATATAAGGTTTTTATAATAGAGGAGAGAAGCTGAGCTTGTGATATATAGGGTTATATGATAGAAGAGAGAAGCTGAGCTCTGTGATATAAAAGGTTATATGATAGAGGGAGAGAAGCTGAGCTCTGTGATATTATAAGGTTATATGATAGAGGACAGAAGCTGAGCTCTGTGATATATAGGGTTATATGATGGAGGAGAGAAGCTGAGCTCTGTGATATATAGGGTTATATGATAGAAGAGAGAAGCTGAGCTCTGTGATAAAATAGGGTTATATGATGAGGAGAGAAGCTGAGCTCTGTATATATAGGGTTATATGATAGAGGAGAGAAGCTGAGCTCTGTGATATATGGGGTTTTATATGATAGAGGAGAGAAGCTGTGCTCTGTGATATTTAGGGTTATATGATAGATGAGAGAAGCTGAGCTCTGTGATATTTATAGGGTTATATGCTAGAGGGAGAGAAGCTGAGCTCTGTGATAAATAGGGTTATATGATAGAGGGAGAGACGCTGAGCTCAGTGATATATAGGGTTATATGATAGAGGAGAAGCTGAGCTGTGTGATATTTATGGTTTTATTATAGAGGGAGAAGCTGAGCTCTGTGATATATAGGGTTATATGATAGAAGAGAGAAGCTGAGCTCTGTGATATATAGGGTTATATGATAGAGGGAGAGAAGCTGAGCTCTGTGATAAATAGGGTTATATGATAGAGGAGAGAAGCTGAGCTCTGTGATATATAGGGTTATATGATAGAGGGAGAGAAGCTGAGCTCTGTGATATATAAGGTTATATGATAGAGGAGAGAAGCTGAGCTCTGTGATATATAGGGTTATATGATAGATGAGCTGAGCTCTGTGATCTATAGGGTTATATCATATGATAGAGGGAGAGAAGCTGAGCACTGTGATATATAAGGTTATATGATAGAACAGGGGTGGGCAATTAATTTTCCCATGGGGCCCCATGAGAAAGTACAATGCTTTTGGAGGGCCGGACTAATAAAAACATAGGGTGAACGGGGAAAAAAATCATTTTTTGGGGGATTATTTTTGAGGAAACTTACTGGTGGATGTATCTATATACCTGCCTTACTCATGGTACACAGTAAGGCAGGTATATACAGCTCTCCTCAGTAAGGTAGGTATGTAGATGTATGTCCCCTCAGTCTGGCAGGTATATAGATATAGGTACCCGCAGGCAGGTATATAGATAGATACAGCTCCCCACAGGCAGGTATATAGATAGATACAGCTCCCCACAGGCAGGTATATAGATACAGCTCCCCACAAGCAGGTATATAGATAGGTTAAGCTCCCCACAGGCAGGTATATAGATAGGTTCAGTTCCCCACAGGCAGGTATATAGATAGGTAAAGCTCCCCTCAGGCAGGAATTTAGATAGCATATATCTAACAAATATCAGTGGCACACTAAAGACTAAATAAAACCCCAAGGTATATGAAAAAACCTGGGACTCTTAGTTTACGTATTTGATCAAAGATTGTATTAAGCTCCACCCAAAAACGTCAAGGGGGTCCCAGGGCAGGTGAGTCCCTACACTAAATATACTTCCTCACTAGGCGTCAATCCAGACTGCAATTTCAGGGAATGGGGAGGAACCCCCAAACTGGGTCAAACCTGCACTGGTTAAAAGGGGCAGCTGTTTTGCAGCAAGCCAATGAGATTACCCATCTCAAATGAACTACAAAAACATACTGAAGCTGTGCACATCTAAAATATATTCTGAAAAACGTAAGCATAGGTGCAAAATAAAAAGGCAAAAGCATATATCTAACAAATATCAGTGGCACACTAAAGGACTAAATAAAACCTCAAGGTATATGAAAAACCTGGGATCTTTAGTTTACAGTATTTGATCAAAGATTGTATTAAGCTCACCTCCCAAAAAGTAAAGGGGATCCCAAGAAAGGGGAGTCCTACACTAAATATACTTCCTCACTAGGCGGGCAATCCAGAAATGCCAATTTCAGGGAATGGTAGGAACCACCAACTGGGTCATCCTGCATGGTTAAAAAGGGCAGCTGTGTTTCAGCAGCCAATGAGATTACCCATCTCAAATGAACTACAAAACATATGAAGCTGTGCACATCTAAAATATATTCTGAAAAACGTAAGCATAGGTGCACACTAAAAAGGCAATAGCATATATCTAACAAATATCAGTGGCACACTAAAGACTAAAAAAAACCTCAAGGTATATGAAAATCCTGGGACTCTTAGTTTACAGTATTTGATCAAAGATTGTATTAAGCTCACCTCCCAACACGTCAAGGGGATCCCAGAGCAGGTGAGTCCCTACACTAAAAATACTCCTCACTAGGCGTCAATCCAGACTGCAATTTCAGGAATGGTAGGAACCACCAACTGGGTCATCCTGCACTGGTTAAAAAGGGGCAGCTGTGTGCAGCAAGCCAATGAGGGTTACCCATCTCAAATGAACTACAAAACATACTGAAGCTGTGCTCTTCTAAAATATATTCTGAAAAACGTAAGCATAGGTTGCACACTAAAAAGGCAATAGCATACATCTAATACAAAATCAGTGGCACACTAAAGACTAAATAAAACCTCAAGGTATATGAAAAACCTGGGACTCTTAGTTTACAGTATTTGATCAAAGATTGTATTAAGCTCACCTGCTCTGGGATCCCCTTGACGTTTTGGGAGGTGAGCTTAATACAATCTTTGATCAAATACTGTAAACTAAGAGTCCAGGTTTTTCATAAACCTTGAGGTTTTATTTAGTCTTTTGTGTGCCACTGATATTTGTTAGATATATGCTATTGCCTTTTTAGTGTGCACCTATGCTTACGTTTTTCAGAATATATTTTAGATGTGCAAAAGCTTCAGTATGTTTTGTAGTTCATTTGAGTGGGTAATCTCATTGGCTTTTCTGCACACAGTGCCCCTTTTAACCAGTGCAGGATGACCCAGTTGGTGGTTCCTACCATTCCCTGAAATTGCAGTCTGGATTGACGCCTAGTGAGGAAGTATTTTTTAGTGTAGGGACTCCCCCTGCTTGGGGTCCCCTGACGTTTTGGGGGGTTTAGCTTAATACAATCTTTGATCAAATACTGTAAACTTAGAGTCCGAGGTTTGTCATATACCTGGAGGGTTGAGGTAGTCTTTCGGGGGCCACTGATATTTGTTAGATATATGCTAGTGGCTGTTTAGTGTGCACCATGCTTACGTTTTTCAGAATATATTTTAGATGTGCACAGCTTCAGTATGTTTTGTAGTTCATTTGAGATGGGTAATCTCATTGGGGTTGCTGCACACAAGCCTGCCCCTTTTTTTTTAACCAGTGCAGGATGACCCAGTGGTGGGTTTCATTCCATTCCCTGAAATTGCAGTCTGGATTGACGCCTAGTGAGGAAGTATATTTAGTGTAGGGACTCACCTGCTTGGGATCCCTTGACGTTTTTGGGAGGTGAGCTTAATACAAATCTTTGATCAAATTTCTGTAAAATAAGAGTCCCAGGTTTTTCATATACCTTGAGGTTTTATTTAGTCTTTAGTGTGCCACTGATATTTGTTAGATATATGCTATTTCCTTTTTAGTGTGCACCTATGCTTTTCGTTTTTCAGAATATATTTTAGATGTTTCACAGCTTCAGTATGTTTTGTAGTTTTATTTGAGATGGGTTAAACTCATTGGCTTGCTGCACACAGCTGCCCCTTTTTAACCGTGCAGGATGACCCAGTTGGTGGTTCCTACCATTCCTGAAATTGCAGTCTGGGGTTGAGCCTAGTGGGAAGTATATTTAGTGTAGGGACTCACCTGCTCTGGGATCCCTTGACGTTTTGGAGGTGAGCTTTAATACAATCTTTTGATCAAATACTGTAAACTAAGAGTCCCGGTTTTTCATATACCTTGAGGTTTTATTTAGTCTTTAGTGTGCCACTGATATTTGTGCGATATATGCTATTGCCTTTTTGTGTGCACCTATGCTTACGTTTTTTAGAATATATTTTAGATGTGCACAGCTTCAGTATGTTTTGTAGGAATTTAGATAGGTACAGCTCCCCTCAGGCAGGAATTTAGATAGGTACAGCTCCCCTCAGGCAGGAATATAGATAGGTACAGCTCCCCTCAGGCAGGAATATAGATAGGTACAGCTCCCCTCAGGCAGGGAATATAGATAGGTACAGCTCCGCTCAGGCAGGAATATAGATAGGTACAGCTCCCCTCAGGCAGGAATATAGATAGGTACAGCTCCCCTCAGGCAGGAATATAGATAGTTACAGCTCCCCTCAAGCAGGTATATAGATAGATATAGCCCCCTCAGGCAGGTATATAGATAGATATAGCTCCCCTCAGGCAGGTATCTAGTTAGTTAGGGCTCCACACAGGCAGGTATATTTAAAGCTCCAAACAGGCAGGTATATAGCTAGTTAGGGCTCAATACAGGCAGGAATATAGTTAAAGCTCCACACTCCACACAGGTAGGTATATAGTTAAAGCTCCACACAGGCAGGTATATAGCTAGTTAGGGCTCCATACAGGCAGGTATATAGTTAAAGCTCCACACTCCACACAGGCAGGTATATTAGGGCTCCACACAGGCAGGTATATTTAAAGCTCCAAACAGGCAGGTATATAGCTAGTTAGGGCTCAATACAGGCAGGTATATAGTTAAAGCTCCACACAGGCAGGTATATAGCTAGTTAGGTCTTCTCACAAGCAGGTATATAGATAGGGCTTCCCACAGGCAGGTATATAGATAGGGCTTCCCAAAAGCAGGTATATAGATAGGACTTCCCACAGGCAGGTATATAGTTTTATGACCAAAATTAAAAATAACAAACACTAATATTCACTTGGCTTACTCTTCCCGCCGAGCGCGCTCATCTTCCCTCCGAGGAGCTTCCTGGGGCTGGTGGCGTGATGACGTCACGCCGCCAGGGCCGGGACGCTCCTCCGGCAGCTCCTGGGCCTGCACAGAGTTATTACTCTGTGTGCGCCGAGGAGAGGCAGCGGCGCGGTGAGCAGAGTGCATCGCGTCGCTGCCTAATTCACCAGTCCCTGATTTCAGGGGTTATTTTTTATATTGTAATGTGATGATGACCCGAGCTGGTGTCTGACCTCTATGTGGTCTCTATATGGCAGTGTTGTAGGTTATATCTGTGCGGGTATAGTGGCAACGTACATGTGTTCCTGATTGTAAGAGTGAGGGAACACCTGACCCTGTGATAAGAGTTTCACTTTTACTTGCTGGTGTTTATTTTAGATGGTGGTGAGGTGCGTGACCAAGGGAAACGTGGAGGGGGATATTGTTTGTGGGGAGTGGAGGAGGATATGTATGGAGCTACTTAGCCATGTGTCTATGATATGTTAGACTGACAAATGTGTGACTAACTTGATATTGTACTACACAATACAGTTCTGTTCTGAACACTGTATTATGTGGTAAAATGGGCGCATTTATGTCCGAGGGGCCGGTATAATTTTCATATACAGTAGAGTGGGCCACACAAGATCAACTCCCCTGTGGGCCCCAGACCCCCCAGTCCGAAACTGGATATGTGATAGAGGGAGAGGAGCTGAGCTCTGTGATATATAGGGTTATATGATAGAGGAGAGAAGCTGAGCTCTGTGATATATAGGGTTATATGATAGGGGGAAAGGAGCTGAGCTCTGTGATATATAGGGTTATATGATAGAGGAGAGAAGCTGAGTTCTGTGATATATAGGGTTATATGATAGAGGAGAGAAGCTGAACTCTGTGATATATAGGATTATATGATAGAGGAGAGAAGCTGAGCTCTGTGATATATAGGGTTATATGATAGAGGAGAGAAACTGAGCTCTGTGTGATATATAGGGTTATATGATAGAGGAGAGAAGCTGAGCTCTGTGATATATAGGGTTATATGATAGAGGAGAAAAGCTGAGCTCTGTGATATATATGGGACAAGCCAGGTGACTGGGACAAAGGGCCTTTAAGGTTGTCACGGGCGATGGTATGGCACGAGGGTATATGGTGGCCCTTGTTCCCAGGCCCTGCCTGACTGCAAGAATGTTCCCTGCTACCCAACCCCACACAAGGCCCACAGCTGAGACAGTCACTGCAAACGTAGGCTTGAGGGTAACAGTTGCTTTACTGGAAGCTGGAACGGTTTGTATCATACAGAGTAATGCTGGTACAGTCTCTCGTGGGTAGGCCATGATAAAATACAGCTTTGTTAAGGAGCAATTAGGAGTAATCAGGGTCTTGGAGCTGTATGAGCACTTTAGTACTTGTAGGAGAGATGCAGGTATGCTCTGGAAGTAGTAGTTTTAGAATTTTGAGAAGTTGACAGTAGTAGTAGGGTGGTAAAGAGTTGTTACAGACCTGATCCAGAGGGGTGAGACCTACAGCTGACCGAGGCACAGGTGTGAAAATACTGAACTTGAGACCTGAGAACTTGACGAGGCCAACGCACACTGGTTACAGGTGGAAGACGCATGGACCACTGACATGGAAGCCAGGACAAAATTAGTAGGAGTTGGGGGACCCTGAAACACACTTCCGACTGGACAGTAGGCTCCCAAATAATTATATGGTAGTCCTACTGGAAACTGAAGTAGACCCGTGGAAATCCTTGTTGCTTGCTGGATACAGGTTAAAGTTAGAAGGTGAAAAGATTCTAGGACACAGCCAGGCTGTGTGCTCTCTGTGGAGTCTCTAGCGTCACTCCTTTCTTCTGGAACTTTCCAGCTCAGACCTTTATTCTGAGGCTGCAAAGAGAGCTCCCCTGATTGGTTGATATGGCTGAGCCACTTATCCAATCAGGTTACTAGCTGATTTAACTCCTTGTTGCTCTAACAGTGGGCAGAGTAAATGCAAGAAATATACAGTGCCCGGGCCACAGCAGCGCCCGGAAGCTGTCAGCTACTCAGTCTTCAGCTGTACGTGACTCCCAGAGGAGTCGCGTACAGCTGAAGTGGCAGTGCCAGGCTTGCGTCGCTCCGATAGCTCCCATTCGTAACTAGGGGACAGACGTAAGATGGAACGACATAAGTCGAGGACTGTCTGTATTTAAAGCTTTTTGATTTATGCAGTGTCAAGTATAACCCACATGCTTAGAAATAACAGTACTTACACATCTTGGCTTGCTACCAATGAGGTTAGTGGTTGTCTGAGGAATGTTATGCCATGCTGAATGCACTTGGACACGGAAATCATGATTGGATGCTGTAAGCTTCTTTTGCAATTGCTGACCAATGACATGGCAGATGTCCTCGATGGCTGGGCTTTTGCTGCAGCAGCCAGTAGTATCCAAGGCCTCTAGGTGGTTGACATAGGTAGGAGGCTTCATCTGTCACCAATGAGCACACCTGCAACGTAATTGGGTCTGCCATGTACAGGAGCCTATTAGAGTCTATTAGGGACAGTAATGTACTGACAAGTTTTATTTAAACAGTCGCATAGTCTAATCCCATGCTGGGACAATACAAGTAAAAGGAAAATAAAAAAATTCTAAAGCAAATTAAAAAAACAAAAACAGAACTCCTGATTCTACAATAAAAAACACTTTATTTTAAAAAAGTTACATGTAATAGGTAGTGCCACATTCACAGCACTCCAATCTATAAAATTATTGTTGTTTAATCCAAGCAATGAATGCCACAAAAAAATGCCAGAATTGCTTTTATTTTTTCCTTCTAGCCTCAAAGAAAACAGAATCAAGAATGATAAAAAAAAAAAAATCTGGGCCCTCGTGTCTGCTGCCACTGTCCTGCCTGACACTCACCTGTGCTCACTGTCTCCCCTACCAGCCAACATGCATATACTCAGTCCTCCACGACATGTGCGAGCTGGCTCTTTAAGATTTAAGGGACCAGCGCACACTCTTAATATTCCATCACCTCACACCTTCACCTTTATTAGAACACTTTCCCCTGGCCTCCTTGCCAGTCTGTTGGTGTTGCAAGGCTAGAGTTTACCATGTGCTCTGTTTATTGTGTTTCCTGGTATTTATCCTTTGGTTTATATTTATGGACTATTTTCTGCTTGCTGCCTGCCCTGAATTTATGGCCTGTGACCAGACGACTCTTCTGCTGCTCCCTGTGTACTCCGTTAGCACATCGGCTGTCACCACGAGCAGCCATGTCAGGGATAGTGACCTGGAAGTTCCCTGCAGCCAACCACAACCTGCCTTGCGATGGGCTCTGCTGAATACCAGGGGGCTCCTCTGACTGCTCCCTGCCGTGATTCGAATCATCTCCTGCGGTGATCCAGCGGATCCACCCCCTTACCGTGACAGTACAAACTGGCCATGGATCCCACCTATGTGCCTCAGGCCACTCCCTTCTGGGTGCGAGGGGATCCGTTGATAGCTAACCTACTGAAGATGATTCTACTTTGGGGTAATGCACCATACAGTTCTGCACTCTGGCCTCTAAACCAGCCTTGAATAATGAGAGTCTCATAGTGGCCTTCTGCGAAGGCCACGCTGAGCTGACTGGTCGTGATCTTCCTACTACCCTGGATGACCTAATCGCTCTTGACTCATGTCGGTCACTCTCTGCTCCTCATCGGGTGTCAGTTTTCAAGTTTCTGCCTTCTTGGATTCTGACTCAGCAGGAAACTTCACAAATTCGTCTCTGGTTACCAGAGACCACCTATCAGTTATTCGACTAGACAAGCCTGTGATAATCTCTTCCATCAATGGAGAGGTTCTAAAGGGTTCTATTCAGTATCGTACAGAGCCGCTGACTTTATAGGTTGGGGAGTTGATAAGGAGAAGATTTCATTCCAAATTCTTCCACGTGCCACTTAAGCAGTTCTCCTGGGTCTACCATGGTTGCCGCTTAACGCCCCCAAACTTGACTGGAAAATCGGTGAAGTTATCCGCTGGGGAAAGCATTACCACTCCTGGTGCCTCATGCCACACCGTCTGGTGCAACTGCTTCTCCATCGATGCTCCCAACTCCACTTCCGGGCCTTCCTGTCCCGTATCAAGAATTTGCAGATGTCTTCTGCGAGAGGCAAGCAGAGATCATTTTGTCACTTTGGACATATGTCTGCTCTGTAGACCTCATGCCTGGCACAATGTATCCTCGTGGAAGAGTGTATCCTACATCAAAGTAAGTCTGCATAAAGGCTTTATCTGCAAGTCATTCTCTCCTGCAGTTGCCATTTTATCTTTGTAGAAAAGAAGGATGGTTCTCTGCGACTGCATTAATTATTGGAGCTTAAATAAGATTACCATTAATAACTGATATCCGTTACCCCTGATCATTGAGCTCTTTGATCGACTACAGGGGGGCCAGAATCTTCACCAAGCTCGACTTATGAGGAGC
Organism: Phyllomedusa bahiana; assembly: GCA_025379985.1. Lineage (NCBI taxonomy): Eukaryota > Metazoa > Chordata > Amphibia > Anura > Hylidae > Phyllomedusa > Phyllomedusa bahiana. The sequence goes on from JAODAL010016864.1 coordinate 10,077, forward strand.
CTATAATTTGATTCATATCCATAAAGGTGACGAATGGAAGGGCGCTTTCAACACCTGTGATAGGCACTTCGAATACCTGGGGAGATCTTTCAAGACCTTCTATTTGACTGTTTTGTGGGCAAGCTTGATGACATCTTGATCTTCTCCCCAGATCTTAAGTGTCATCATGACCACATGCAGCTGGTTATAAGAAGCCTACAAACCAAGAACCCCTATGCAAAACTTGAGAAGTGCGTGTTTGAACAGACTAGTCTGCCACTTCTCAGATACATCATCCCTGATAAGGGTCTGCAGATGGATCATGCTAAATTGTCAGCTGTTCTTCAGTGGTCTTGACCAGTTGGACTCTGGGCCATTTAATGCCTCCTGGGTTTCACCAACTATTACCGCCAGTTTATTCTCCACTTCTCTATCCTGGCAGCAGTCATAGTGGCTCTAACCAAAAAAGTCAGTAATCCTAAACTCTGGCCAGGTGAAGCTGACGATGTCTTTACCCCTCTTAAAGCTGGGTTTGCTACAGAATACTTTCTGACTCAACTTGATCGCAAAAGTCCTTTCTTTCTGGAGGTCAATGCCTTTTCTGTGGGAGCTGGGGCTGTACTCAAACAAAGTACTCCTAAGGGTAAAACTGTTATCTGTGGTTTCTTCTCTAAAACCTTGTCCTCAGCAGAATGGAAATATACCCTTGGGGACCACAAGTTACTGTCCATTAAATTGGAATTAAAAGAATGGCATTATCTACGGGAAGGGGCTTGTCATCCAGTGAACATCTACACTCACCGGCCACTTTATTAGGTACACCTGTCCAACTGCTCGTTAACACTTAATTCTAATCAGCCAATCACATGGCGGCAACTCAGTGCAATTTAGGCATGTAGACATGGTCAAGAAATCTCCTGCAGTTTCAAACCGAGCATCAGTATGGGGAAGACAGGTGATTTGAGTGCCTTTGAACGTGGCATGGTTGTTGGTGCCAGAAGGGCTGGTCTGAGTATTTCAGAAACTGCTGATCTCCTGGGATTTTCACGCACAACCATCTCTAGGGTTTACAGAGAATGGTCCCGAAAAAGAAAAAACATCCAGTGAGCGGCAGTCCTGTGGGCGGAAATGCCTTGTTGATGCCAGAGGTCAAAGGAGAATGGTAAGACTGGTTCGAGCTGATAGAAAGGCAACAGTGACTCAAATAGCCACCCGTTACAACCAAGGTAGGCAGAAGAGCATCTCTGAACGCACAGTACGGCGAACTTTGAGGCAGATGGGCTACAGCAGCAGAAGACCACACCGGGTGCCACTCCTTTCAGCTAAGAACAGGAAACTGAGGCTCCATATTTGCCCAAGCTCATCGAAATTGGACAGTAGAAGATTGGAAAAACGTTGCCTGGTCTGATGAGTCTCGATTTCTGCTGCGACATTCGGATGGTAGGGTCAGAATTTGGCGTCAACAACATGAAAGCATGGATCCATCCTGCTTGTATCAACGGTTCAGGCTGGTGGTGGGGGTGGTCATGGTGTGGGGAATATTTTCTTGGCACTCTTTGGGCCCCTTGGTACCAATTGAGCATCGTTGCAATGCCACAGCCTACCTGAGTATTGTTGCTGACCATGTCCATCCCTTTATGACCACAATGTACCCAACATCTGATGGCTACTTTCAGCAGGATAATGCGCCATGTCATAAAGCTGGAATCATCTCAGACTGGTTTCTTGAACATGACAATGAGTTCACTGTACTCCAATGGCCTCCACAGTCACCAGATCTCAATCCAGGGGGTCCAATCCGTTACTAGCATGGTGTACCTAATAAAGTGGCCGGTGAGTGTATATAGACCATAAAAACCACCTTTACCTACAGACTGCACAGCAGTTAAACCCTTGACTGGTCAGATGGTCTATTTTCTTCTACTAATTTAACTTTCTGCTGCACTTTAGGAATCTGAAAGCAGATGCCCTCTCCCGCTCATCAGATACTTCAGGACTGGATTCTAAACCACAGCATATCATTTTCCAGGAATGCCTAATCTCCGCTGCTCCCACTGACCTTCAATGGATTCCTCCAGGAAGACTTTTACACCCAGCCTTGAGGAAATATGTTCTTCAGTGTGGTCACTCTTCCAAGCTTGCTAGCCATCCTGGAATTCGAAAATCTCTGCTCTTAATTTTTCAACACTATTGGTGGCCCAATCTCTCTCAAGACGTCAAAGATTTTGTCTTTGTGTGTTCTACCTGTGCTCGTTACAAGGCTTCACGTGATAATCCTTCCAGACTTCTGAAGCCTCTGCCTATAGCTGAGATACCTTGGACCCATATTGCTATGGACTTTGTTACTGATTTACCTCCCTTTTACCTCAGGCCATAGAGTCATCTGCATGGTCACTGATTGCTTTACTAAGCCGTCCCATTTTGTACCACTTCCAGTTCTTCCACAACTTGCCTCCCACTTCTGTCAGCACATATTCTACCTACATGGTCTATATTGTGTCTGATTGTGGGGTTCAATTTGTCTCCAAATGTTACTGTGCACTCTGTTCTCATCTACAGGTCAAGCTGGACTTTTCTTCTTCCTATTACCCTCAATTGAACAGTTAAGTGGAAAGAGTGAACCAAGTCTTCAGGAATTAACTTCGTCACTTTATCTTTTCCCGTCAAGACAATTGAGCTGAGTTACATCCTTGGGCCAAATTTTCATACAATCACCTTGATTCTGATGCTGCTGGAGCCTCCACCTTCTTCAACGTTGATGGGCGACATCCTCTGCCTCCTCTCACCTTGCCTATCACATTGGATATTCCAGCCACGGATTTCAAAATACAAGAAATTTCTCGTATCTGGCAAGAGACCTGTCTATCTCTCCTCAAAGCATCCTCCCAGACCAAAACTCAGGCAGATAAAAAGCGGAGACCCTCTTCTGTTTTCAGTCCTGGAGATAAGGTGTGAATTTCTGCCATGTTTGCCTGAAGATCCCTACTCTCAAGCCTGGTCCACATTTCTAGGTCTCTTTCCGGCATTCGACAAATTAATCCGGTCTGCAGTAAGCGCCGTTGGTCTCCTTCTATGCTGATCCCAAATTCCTTCCATGTCTCTCTCCTAAAGCCTCTGGTCCTCAAATGCTTTTCCTAAAAACCTGTGATGCCTCATATTGGAGCAGATTCCAGCAACATCTACAAGGGCCAGAAAGTCTTGGCTGAAAAACATCTCAGAAGTAAAAAAATATTACTCTCTTTGACTGGAAGGAGTTTGGGCCCGAAGAAAGTCCTGGGAGCCTCAAGAAAATATTTATGCTCCGGACCTCATCTGGAGATTTTGTCTTCGGTGGACAGAAGAAGAGGCGGTTTAAGGAGGGGTACTATAATAATGCATGCCATGGTCCCCATTCCAGGTCACAGACGCACTCATGTCTGTTGCCACCGTCCTTCCAAACACTCGCCTTTCTTCACTCCTTCCCCGCTAACTGACTCACCTCCTGGCCAGTAATCGCATATTTGTCCTCTAGGACACGTTCACTGGCACTTTAGGTTTTAAGGGGCCAGTGCATAATGACACCCAATCACCTCACACCTCCTTTATTAGGACACTTTCCCCTGTCTTCCTTGCCAGGCTTCCCTTATTTACTCTGGGTTAGCACATCGGCTGTCACCGTGAGCAGACACATCAGCGGTAGTGACCTTGAGGATCCCTGCAGCCAAGTCCAACCTGCCATGCGGCGGGTTCTTTTGAAAACCGGTGGCTTCCTAGACTGGTCTCCCTGGCGAGGTTCGAGTCATCTCTTGCAGTGACCCAGCGGATCAACCACCTGACCATGACACTAGGCTTGGGATGTGACTCCCAATTTCCCTTGAAATCAGATGATCCATCCTTGATCCGTTTCAGTTTGTTGTTGTTCTCCCAAACACTGAACATGCAACATTTAACAGTGCTAACATCTCGGCCTAGTCATGTAGAGATCTGCTGGAGTGATAAACCAAAGTCTCTCAATTTAAGGATTCTGTTCTTCTCAGCTTGCGACTAGTAGTGATAACTGGCACATGAACAAATAAGAGACACAGCAGACTTATTAAACACCACTTGATCTAAATTTTGAACGTTCATGGGGCCAAAAAATTTGCTTCTAGTCTGGCTCTTAAAGCTGCTTTCACACAGCGCAGTTTTGGTGCAGTTTTAACTGCGCTCCAATTAAACTGCCTTTATTACTAGCAAGCTTTTTTCACTTATCTAAACGGTTTGGAAAGTGAGTAATCAATTAGTGTGTCTCTAATCCACACCCACAAGACTTCAAACACAGTAATTGATTACTTACTTGAAACACCTTTCTAAACAATTTAGACAACTGAAAGAAGCTTGCGGGTAATAAAGGCATTTTAATTGGAGCTCAGTTAAAACTGCACCAAAACTGCGCTGTGTGAAAGCACTGTAAGCCCCACCATATGCTACAGGTGTTTTAAAATTTGACTTATTGCAGATAGTAGTATCACCTGCTGCTTCCTAACTTTTTCATAACCTTATGCTTGTCCTTTTTATTGTTACAAGGTGGAGAATTGTATTACATAACTTTTGCACAGTTCTGGTGATTTTTAGCATTTGCATATAACTTGGCTACATGGCCAAAGGTTTGAATCTCAAGGCCCCAGGCTCTTCTTGTGGCGGGAGCTTCAGTATCACAGAAAGGTATAATTAAACAGAGCAATGCTCTGACAAAGCACTTCTTTAAGATTAAAAAGATGGTATGGCTAACATGGTAGACTATTCTGAAGCAATGTGGGTGGTCGGCTATGTCCAAAGATAGGTCAATGAGAATTAACAAGGTGATATGACCACAGTACTTAAGTTCTTGACTCTTATGTTTCATGGGTGTAAACCACGAACGCAAAAGCCCTCTGGATTGAGATTCGGCGCCTCGGAAGCCATCAATGGCATGCCTCTCATTCTCAGGATACATAGACAGATGTACAAGCTCGCAGACTGGGAGCAGCAGGAAAGCTCATGACAGTAGAAGAGTAATGAGGGCCTGAGCTTGGACACTAATAAATACTATATTTGTTTGCCTCTTTACCCAGGATTTACTTTGCTTTTGTTTCTCGTCCATCTATGGTTACATTGTAGATAATATTTGATGTGAACAGTTTTTATCTATGAGTGTTTGATCTATTTCTTTTGTGTTTATGTGAACAAAAGTTATCTGCATTCATCAGTGCTTTTGTGTGTACTGCTATTTTTTGACTCTCTGCTTCGCTTTCCGTTTGATCTTTCTCGGAAACGTTGCCAGTTTTGTATTTTTGTTGACATTGCTCCTCGTGTTTTGAACGAATTAATAATTAATGACTAGGCCGTGTCTTTAAGCGCGGTGCTGTCAAGCGAAGACATACTTTACCTGAATTACCTAAACATTACGTTGGGTCATTGGGTCTGGTATTGCTTGCGTTGCCCATAGGACGGCAAACATTTGGCGGCTCAGCAGCTGGGATATTTCTCCTCAGTACCTTTTTTTTTACTTCATTGCTATGTCAATAAATCAAAGCTGTTTTTCTTACGAAGACATTTTCTGCACAGTACATTGCCGTTAGCAAAAAAAACCTAATTATAGCTACACCTTTGGTTTACTCCTGCACAGTATGTGAGCTGACACCATTAAAGCTCATAAAACTATGGAAAATAAAACATGCAACGTATTTGCAGAATGATAATCTCATAGGAGTCTTGAACAATCAGCTATTGGCCTGGGTAATACTCAATGAAGTTTAATGAACATTATGTTCCAGAACTGTGCTGTACCTTTACCACTTGATTGGGCTGCTTTATCCACTGGAAATGTCAGGGTGAGGACAGAGTGTACCCTGTGTTATCTTATATTTATCCTCACCTTCTGCTGTCATAAGTTTTTATATGCTGCACAAAGCCATCAACACCGGGAAACAGTGTGTGTAAGGCCTGGTTCATATCTGCTTTGGAGATTTCACTTGGAACCTACAATGTAGAGGTGGAACTGGATCAATTTTATAACCAACACCAACGAAGTCCAACAGACCCCATGGAGTACAGTGAGGTCCGTCAGGTTTCAATCTTGGTGCCCATCAAGATAAAAATATCATTGCATGCTGTAGTATTCTTTCCGTCATTTATTACGGAGTTTGCACCAGAACTGAACGGAACCTCTGACGCAGAGTAAGTGATGGTGATTAACGGTACATACTCAGACTGGATCCCTGTTACTAGTGGGGTACCACAGGGGTCAGTATTGGGCTCTATTCTCTTTAATATATTCATTAATGATCTTACACAGATATTGCACAGTAGAATATCGATCTTTGCAGATGATACTAAGCTCTGTAAAGTAATCAACACAATAGAGGATAATGTGTTATTAAAAAGGGATTTGGATACCGTAAGTTGGAGTCCTGGGCAGTGAAATGGCAGATGAGGTTTAACACAGATTAATGCAAGATTATGCACATGGGGAGGAAAAATCCAATCCATAATTACTGGTTAAGCGGAAAAATACTGGGTAAAAGTGACATGGAGAAGGATTTGGGAATCCTGGTGGACAGCAAACTTAACTGCTGCAGCCAGTGTCAGGCAGCAGCTGCCAAGGCAAACAGGATTATGGGGGTATTAAAAGCTGCATAGATGCACATGATGAGGATATTATTCTCCCATTATACAAGTCACTTGTCAGACCACACATGGAATATTGTGTACAGTTTTGGGCACCAGCTCACAGGAAAGACATTGTAGAGCTTGAACAGGTACAAAGACAGACAACAAAAATAATAAAAAGGACTGGGTGGACTGCAATTCCCAGAAAGATTAGCAAGATTATGGTTATTTAGTTTAGAGAAAAGACAGCTTAATGTATAAATATATTAAAGGTCAATATAGAGATCTCGCTCAAGATTTATTTATACCCAGGACTGTATACAGAACAAGGGGACATCCTCTATGCCAAGAGGAAAGAAGGTCTTTACATACAAATAGAAAGGGATTCTTTACTGTAAGAGCAGTGCAACTGTGGAACTCTCTGCCAGAGGAACTTTTCATGGTGAATTCACTAACAGAGTATAAAAAGGGTTTGGATGTACTTCTGGAGCGTAGTAATATAACAAGTTATAACGACTAGGATTCTGGAGAAGGGTCTGGATACATTTCTAGATGTAATATAACAAGTTATAGTGACTAGGATTCTGGAGAGGGGTCGTTGATCCAGGGATTTATTCCGATTGCCAGATTGGAGTCGTGAAGGAATTTTTTCCCTAAAATGAGGACAATTGGCTTCTACCTCATGTAGGTTTTTGCCTTCCTCTGGATCAACACTTAAGCAAAATAAGCTGAACTGGATGGACGTCTGTCTTTTTTCGGCCTTAAAAACTATGTAACTATGTAAATAATTTATGGGTCGGTTATAGAACGTTTTTATCTATGCTCATAGTATCTGTTGTGATATTGTGCAAAAACGGTATTGTGACAAATAGAGTGGCAGAGGCATAGAGGACAATAAAGCAAGCCTAGTATTATTTGCACTTTGTTTTTTAATATATTTGCCAATGTTATCTGTTTCAGACACTATAGCATAGTCCACCGCACTATTGTGTTCAGCACAGAAAAGTGTGTATGTTCAGCAAGCTAAGCAAACGTAGTACATGTAAGGCTATGCCTACACTGCATCGGACAAAAAACGGCCGAAAATGGCTGTTTTTCTTCCGATGCAGGATTGTGTTTTTTTGTCAAGTTTTGCGCTTCTCGTTTTTTTATGTCGCCCATACAAATGAATTGTATGGAAAGACGCAGAGAAATCTAAAAGTGCCGGCGTCTTAAACATCATGTTGTATAATACGCCAGCGCCAGAAGACGAGCAGAGAGAAAACATCCTGTGGAGACTACAGGTCATTCTTTCTGTTGCAATCTATGGGGCTGCACGAACGATCGTATTTTTGGCACATTTAAAATCCTAAAAGGGCCGAAAATACTGTCGTAAAGCTATGTAGTGTAGACATAGCCTAAGACTACTTCTATTGTTATCTATGGCTCCTGTTGGGATACAGCGGTACCTGTTGGTATACCATTTTTGCACAATGGATAGCATCAACAGAGACAGAAAAGTATTTTTAATGCCCCGTAAAAATGACGGTTCACTTGTCAATATCTATGTGCAATAATCCCCTGACACAGGAAAACAAAGCATGAAAACAGGTATGCAATTATCGACACAATGAACATTTGTAGGAAAGTTTGTTCCCGATCAGTGCCCTGTAAAAATGCCTAGTAAAATACCGATCATTTGGCACTTATGCTTAGAAATATGTCCCTCTGTGGTTCATCTTTACATAGGATGAGCATACACAGTTTCCTATAGCAGCATTTGAAAACTCACAGCAGCACTGAAGACCTGCACACATGCCACTGCACAATCTACAAGCCCAGGGCGAGCGTGTGCAGATTTAGGGTATGTACTGTATAAATACGTCAGGTCCACTGCAGCAGACCCACAGAGTAAAATCTACACACAAAAATCCATTGTGTTTCAGATTTATAGCAGGAGTAAAATCCACAACACAATTAGCACCAATTGGGAGCATTTTTTTGTGCAAATATTATTCTGGGAGGAAACCCATAGCGGACTCGACCCAGAAATGGTTTAATGACAATGAAGTAGAGTTGCTGGATTGGCCTCCACCATCCCCAGACCTCAATCCAATTGAACACTTGTGGGTAGAGTTGAAGAAAAAGCTGTATTTCAACCCAAGTGAGTCGACCAGTGTGCACCAACATTGGGAACATGTAGAAGAGACCTTGGATCAGATTTCGGTCGAGACATGCTGGAATCTGATCCAGAACCCCGAAGGATTCAGGCACTGTTGAAACCCAAAGGTGGATTTAAAAAATGCTAACAAAATAATAAAAATGATAATTCAGATTTTAGATTTAGGGGCATAACACTAATTGTTATCTGTTTGTGCAGATTTTGCGGTAGTTTTTTTGATTTCAGCCGGCTCATGTCACACCTGACAGTAGTGGATCCGCTCAGTGTCGTACTGGGGTGCCTTGGGCCCACAGGTGGAGTTGATTCTAGGAGCCCACAAGTTGAGTTGTTTCTGGGCCCACCGGTGGAGTGTATTTTTGAGGCCCACCCTACAGCTTTTGTAAGTGACTGTAGATGCCTCCTATACTCTGCATCTTGTTTTTTGCCTCTCTTTCTCTGCTTTTTTGCCTCTTCCAAGGATGTATTTGCAGTAAAAAAAACAACTCCATATCTTCCATGCTCAGGGGCCCACCAGGGGTTTCCCCTATTCCCCTGTGGGCCAGTCCGAGCCTGGATCCGCTGGACCACCACGAGCTATGGCGTAAGCCGCAACAGGGAGCGGAGTCTAAGTAGCACCCGGTTTTCACCAGAGCCCGCCGCAAAGCGGGATGGACTTGCTGCGGCGGGAAACTACCAGGTCGCTTCCACTGGCGTGACTTGCTTGCGGTGGTAGCCAAGGGTAGGCGTGGTACAGAATCGAGAGGCGTAGACCTGGTCGGAGACAGGCGGTAGGTGAGGACAGGCGGCAGAGGTTCTTAGTCGAGGGATGGAAGCTGAACGGTACGGTACATGGAGAACACGGACAAGGCACAAGAAACACTTTCTCTCTAGGTGGAAATGGCACTAAAGATCCGGCTGCCGGGGGTGGAGACCTTATATAGGGTCTGCGACCGGCAGCGGACAATTACTGGCACGCCGGCCCTTTAAATCTGAAGAAACTAGCACGCGCGCCCTAGGGAGCGGGAGCGCATGCCCCTGCCGGCACTCAGATATGAGGAGGCAGGAGCGCAGTTAGGAGAGTGACTGTGCTTCGGGAGACGAGTGCGCCCACGGCCCGACACACGGACCGCAGAGCCACTCGCCCCCGGAGCTGGCGAGCGGGCAGGGGACTGGACGTGCCCACAGTCCGCCCCACGGGCTGCGGTGCTGTCCATGACAGTACCCCCCCTTTGGCCTCCCCCTCTTTCTAGCCCGGAAGAACCTCTGTACTAGCTCACAGTCCAGAATGTTATCCTCTGGCTCCCATGACCTTTCCTCGGGCCCGAACCCCTTCCAGTCAATGAGGAAATGCTTTCCCTCTAACCACCTTCATATCCAGGATCTCCTTTACCAGAAAAACGTTGGTGGCATCAGCTACAGGAGATGGAGGGACCGCCTTTGGAGAGAAACGGTTCAGAACCAGAGGCTTGAATAGAGAAACATGGAAGGAGTTCGGGATGTGCATGGAGGGTGGGAGCCGGAGATTGTAAGCCACATAGCGGGGTCCCAGTTTGTAGCTTGGAATCTTAAGGCGCATATTTAGTCGATAACTATACCTTGTCACCGGGAGAAAAAACTGGGGGGAACTCCTTCACTTATCTGCCTGAGCCTTTGTGCGTGCCGAGGCTCGAAGCAGAGACTGGCGAGTCAGGGCCCAAATAGCCTTCATGTCTTGGATCAACGCATCCACTGCCGGGACCTCAGACAGGGATGCTAGTAGAAAGGGTGGGCGGGAGTACAGGCCGTACACGATGAAGAAGGGAGAGGCACCCGCGGATTCCGAATCTAGGGAGTTATAAGAAAACTCCACCCACGGAAGCAGGTTGGACCAGTCATTCTGACGAACCGAGATGAAGTGGCACAAATAATTCCCTAGGACCTGGTTGACCCTCTCCACCTGACCGTTCGTCTGGGGGTGATAAGCCGAGGAGAAATCAAGCTTCACCTGCAGTGGAGAACAAAGGGCCCGCCAGAATTTAGAGATGAACTGGACCCCTCGATCGAGACGATCTGCAGGGGCAACCAGAGCAAACGAAAAATGTGGTGAAAAAACAGGTCGGCCAGGCGTGAGGCAGAGGGTAAACCCAGCAACGGGACAAAATGCGCCATTTTAGAAAACTGGTCTGTAACCACCCAGATCACGGTGTTAGCAGAAGAGGGGGGAAGATCGGTTATAAAATCTATCGCTATGTGCGACCAGGGACTGGTAGGGATGGGCAGGGGACACAGGAGCCCATCCGGTTTGTGACAAGGAGTTTAGTTACGTGCACAGATGACACAGGCCTCAACGAATTCCTTGATGTCCTTAGCGAGATCGGGCCACCAATAGAACCGTGAGATAAGAAGACAGGTTTTTGCGAGCACGGGTGTCCCGGCCACCAATGAGCAGTGTCCCCACTTCAAGATTCTTCTTCAGAGTGCAGGGCTCATGTATGTTTTCCCTGGCGGGACATTCCGGAGGTTGACAGGAGGTGCGGAGATAAGGCACTCAGGGGGTATTATGTGTTCTGGGGTCACTTCTTCTCCAACCACGTCGGAGGCACGTGAAAGGGTGTCGGCTTTGACATTCTTCTCCGCCGGACGGAAGTGGATCTGGAAATTAAACCGGGAAAAATAGAGCGACCACCTAGCTTGGCGCGGATTGAGTCGCTAGGCTGTCTGGAGGTACGAAGGTTCTTATGGCCCAAAAACAGATACTGATGGGTTTGCCGAGCACCTCCAGCAGATAATGCCATTCCTCCAGGGGCCCGTTGATGCTAATAAACCCGGTCGCCGATAGGTAAATTCCCTTTTCGCCGGCGAGAATGTTTTGGAATAGAAGCCACAAGTGACCGTTTTGCCCATGGGCCCCTTTTGCGTGAGGACCGCTCCAACTCCAACCGATGAAGCGTCTACTTCCAGCGAGAAGGGCTTCGCGGGATCCGGCCGCAACAGGATGGACGCTGAGGCAAAAGAAGACTTTAGTTTCGCGAACGCTTCCTCGGCCTCAGGGGGCCATCTTCGCAGATTAGCGTTCTTATTCGTGAGGGCCACAATGGGAGCTACCAGCGTGGAAAACTGCGGGATGAACTGCCGGTAGTAGTTGCAAAAACCCAGAAAACATTGAATGGCTCGAAGGCCGACTGAGCGAGACCATTGCAAGACAGCAGACAACTTGGCTGGGTCCATCCGCAAGCTTTGATCAGAGAAAATAAAGGCCAGAAATGGAAGGCTAGTTTGATGAAAGAGGCACTTCCCCAGCTTGGCGTACAGACAGTTAGCTCGAAGGCACCTCAGTACCTGGTGAACGTGGGCGAGATGGGTCTTTAGGTTGGGTGAGTATACCAAGATATCATCCAAGTATACCACGACAGAGGTATATAGGAGATCCCTGAAGACGTCATTCACGAACTCCTGGAAGACGGCTGGGTCGTTGCACAGACCAAACGGCATGACCAGATACTCAAAGTGCCCGACCCTGGTGTTAAAGGCCATCTTCCATTCATTGCCCTTATGGATGCGGACCAGATTGTAGGCCCCCCTCAAGTCCAAATTGGAGAAGATCTTCACACCCCGTAGGCGATCAAAGAACTCCGTGATCAGCGGTAGAGGGTACCGATTCTTCACCATGATCTTATTAAGACCCCGATAATCGATTCAGGGTCGTAAGGAAGTGTCCTTCTTTTCTACGAAGAAGAATCCCGCACCTGCGGGAGAGGAGGATTTTCGTATAAACTCCTTCTGAAGATTCTCCCATATATACTCTGACATGGCTTGAGTCTCAGGTACGGACAAGGGATAGAACCTACCCCGGGGAGGATTGGTACCCGGCAGCAGGTTAATCGGGCAGTCCTATGGGCGATGAGGAGGGAGGGTCTCCGCCTCCTTCTCCGAGAAAACATCTGCAAACTCTTGATATTCGGCTGGTAAACCGGTAATGGCTCGCGGGGCTTGGAGCGACAGCTGGAAAGCACCGGGGGAGGTGTCACCACCAGACCCAGCAGAATCACCGAGGAGGAGCGTGGCAATACGTAAATGGTGATTTTCTCCTTATGCAGAACCCCAACATGGAGAGACAGCGGCTTGGTGGTGTACCGTATTGTGTCACTTAGGAGCTCTCCGCTGACTGAGGAAATCACCAACGACTTTTCCAGGCGGACTACAGGAAGGTGATACCGCTGTACAAAGGAGTGGTGAATAAAGTTCCCAGCTGAGCCAGAGTCCAGAAAGGCTGGGACCTGAAACCAGAGTCCAGCATTAGTCTCGATCCACACCGGCATCATCAGGCGTGGAAAGGAGGAACTTGCACCTAGGGACGCCTCTCCCACGGAACCTAGGTGCGGGAGTTTCCCGGACGTTTGGGACGCTGAGGACAATTCCTCCAGAAATGCTCTGGACTATCGCAATATAAGCATAAGTTCTCCGTCCGACGTCGGGCCAATTCTTGCTCGGTAAGCTGGATCCGGTCGACCTGCATAGGTTCCTCACTGGGAGTCGGTGACGGCTGCAGGGGGGTCCTCTGGAATACTGGAGCCAGGTGAGGAAAGTGGCGTGGCCGGACTGTCTCACGTTCCTGCCGAAGCTCCTCTTGCCTTTCAACAAAACGCACATCAATGCGTGTGGCCAGCTGGATTAGCTCACTGAGGGAAGACGGGATGTCACTTGCCACTAGCGCATCCTTCACCCTGCTGGAAAGACCCTTCTTAAAGGTGGCGCACAGGGCGGCATCGTTCCAGGTCAACTCAGAGGCCAAGGTGCGGAACTGCACCACGCAGTCTCCAACGAGGAATCGCCTTGGCACAGGTTTAGGAGGGCAGTTTCGGCTGAGGATGCTCGCGCAGGTTCCTCAAACACGCTGCGGAATTCCCGAAGAAAGGCCTGTAGATCAGTCGTCACTGGGTCATCCCTGTCCCAAAGAGGCGTGGCACATGCCAAGGCCTTCCCGGATAGCAGGCTAACCACAAACGCCACTTTAGAATGCTCGGACAGGAATTGGTCTGCCATCAGCTAGATATGCATAGTGCACTGGGTGAGGAACCCCCTGCAGGATTTGGGAACGCGGTCAAACTTGGCAGGCAGCAACAAACTGAGCTTGGGGCCCAACGGAGACAGCGGCGTTGCCGGAGCAACCACCAGAGGAGATGGAGGCCGCTGCTGGGCGGTGAGGAGCTGCTGCATCATAGTGGTCAATTGATCCAGCTGTTGCGCCTGCTGGGCCAGTTGTTGAGACTGCTGGGGAACGACGCTTGAGAGATCCGCCACACTGGGCAACGGCACCTTGGCAGATCCATGGACGGATCTTACCATCACACCTGACGGTAGTGGATGCGCTGGACCACCACAAGCGATGGCATAAGCCGCACTAGTGAGTGGAGTCTAAGTAGCACCCAGTTTTCACCAGAGCCCGCAGCAAAGCGGGATGGACTTGCTACGGCTGGAAACTACCAGGTCACTTCCACTGGAGTGACTTGCTTGCAGTGGCAGCCAAGGGTAGGTGTGGTACAGAATCGAGAGGTGTAGACATAGTCAGGGACAGGCGGTAGGTGAGGACAGGCGGCAGAGGTTCGTAATTCAGGGACGGAAGCTAAACGGTACGGTACACGGAGAACACAGACAATGCACAAGAAACGCTTTCTCTCTAGGCGGAAATGACACTAAAGATCCGGCAGTGAGCTGCAGATTTGAAATCCGACCTCAATTGAAAATCCGAGCTGTGTAGAGTACAGCTCGCGTTTTCTATTGAGGTCCATGGGAATGATTTACAGTCAAATTTTTGTGGATTTAATACTGAATCGTTAAAAACCCAATCATAAACCAGTGCTGTGTAGACATAGCCTAATGCCTTTATATATGTGGGCCAATAGAATAGAAGATACATTTTTTATATGTATATTTTTTATATGTAGACATCTGTGCTTACAGTGCAGTGCTTCAATATGGGCACTGAATGTAGCAGTAACCGTTGTGCATGGTCATGGCACTGTTGTCACCACTGCATTCAGGAAACCTATCTCAGGTAACACTATTATACACGCGTCTAGCTGCCGTCCCCAACATGTGATATCTAACTTACCATTAGGAGAATACATAAGGGGAAAAAAATTTGTAGGCAGGATTATGAACAGGAGAAAAAACACATATCACTTAAGATTTAGATTAAGCAATAGATCCATTGAAGGGAAGTGGTGCCCCACCTACCTGAACGTTCTCAGAGGCTTAATAGTTGTTTGCTCCTAGTGTATCCAAATGATTAGGTGCCTCCTTTGAACTATTCAAAGGTTATTTGCAATTGAAGTTTTTGATATGTTGCTTTACTATGATGTTTGTTTCCTCAAAAGTATCTATGGCTAAAATCAGCAGCCCCTCATTTTTTATGCTGCAAAAAAAAGTGTGCGGGGGGGGGGGGGGGGGGGGGGGGGGGGGCTTGGCCACCTTGGGGGAGATCTCTTAATTACAGGATTTCTCCCAACTCCACTGCCTAACCCTTTCCCTCCTCATCCTCTGATCCCCCCCTTCCCTCCTTCTTGGTTGTTTTTATTTTATCTCTCTTTTTTTTTTCTTTTCTCTCTCTTCTCTTCCCCTTATATGCTTAGTTCATCCTCCCCCCGGGTGGCCGAGGGCCGCTGGCGTCAACTGTGCAGACTAATCTATTATATATAAAAGTAGGTCCATACTTGTACATTGTTGGTGTTCTACACTGTTTCTGGTATTCCCCCCACAGGGGACGATTAGGATGGATACATTTTGGTTTTTTATATCCATCCTATCAGGATTCTGTCTGTTTTTTCGGGTCCTGTTTCCCCATGACCAGGGATTTAACCTAGGTCTCTATCAGATGGGTCTAGATTTCAAAGGCCTTTTTTTTGTTACACTGTTTTGTCAATTCCCTGCCTATGTGTCTGTCTGATTTACCATCTCAATGATACACTTGTTCTGTACCTCAAAGAGCTTTATCAATTATTCCACATCTACTTAATCTTGCATGATGGCTAAATTTGCCTCTTTAAATGTTAAAGGCCTCAATTCAGGTACTAAACGCAGGTTATTGGCTTCAGAACTAAAGAATCTTGGGGCAGACATTGTGTTTCTCCAAGAAACGCATTTAAACAAGTCTGGAAACCTTAATTTTCTTAAAAACTCCTTTCCTCTCTCTTTTGTCGCATCACAAGACAGGAAAAAGGCAGGAGTTGCTATATTACTATCTTCAAATTGCCCGTTCCAAATCACTAGCTCAATCCTTGATGAACAGGGAAGGTACATTATTCTTCATGGCACTTACCTGGGATCCCCGCTAACGTTATGCAACGTATATGCCCCCAATCAAGCGCAACTACGCTTTCTAACACGCGTTTTAAACAAATTGAAAAGGTCAACCTCTTCCATGGTGATTCTGGGAGGAGACTTTAATTTAGCCTTCTCAGACACCATGGATAGACTGTACCTAAACAAAAAAACAACGGATTCTACACAGGCCAGGCTATCCAGAGAATTCAGAAAACTGATCAGGAAATTTGGTATGTTTGATTTGTGGAGAATAGCGCATCCAACAGAGAAGGGCTTTTCTTTCTTCTCTCCCCCCCATCAATCCCATTCTAGGATTGACTATTTTTTCGGCAACACCCCTGCGTTGAGGCGCATGGCAGATGCACACATTGGACCAATCACGTGGTCAGACCACGCCCCCCGTCACCCTGACCCTGCGATCAAATTATCACTCGATTCGAAAATGCCACTGGCGGCTTAACGAAAATCTAATTAAAAACCCACAGAGCAGAGAAGAGATTAGAAAGCATATTTTAGAATACTTTGCCAATAATGAGGGCTCGGTCTCCTCTTGGATGACTCTATGGCAGGCCCACAAGGCTGTTATTAGAGGCAGTTGCATCTCAATCGGATCCAGATTAAAGAGAAATGCTAATTCTCTTAGAACACACTTACAACAGCAGTTGGCGGCCCTGGAGGCTTCTTTAAGAGTGAAACCGACTAGATCCAAAGTGCGAAAGATAGTAGACCTGCGGGCTCAATTGAAATCATTGGCAATTGGCAAAACAGAGAAACTTCTGTTATATACGAGGCAGAGATACTACGAAAGGGGTAACAAGGCCCATTCCCTGTTGGCACGTCAACTTAGAGAGGATACGGTGCGCAAACACCCTCATGCCCTTAGAAAGGGAAATGGACAGATAATTTACGACACAGAGGAATTAGGCAAAATGTTTCACGCCTATTTTTCAAAACTCTATTCTCTTCCAGACTCCCTTCCATCCAATCCCATAGCTAAGGAGAGGGTTTTGCAGGAATTTTTGTCCAAGTGTAATTTGCCATTGCTCTCTAGGGACGCCCTGGATAAACTAAATGCCCCTATTACCCAGGAGGAGTTAGATCTAACCCTCAAAGGCTTAAAGAAGGGAAAAGCACCGGGTCCAGATGGACTGACGAATTTATACTATCAAACCTTCGCCGCTCAAATATCCCCATATCAGTTAAAAGTCTATAATTCTATCCTAAAAGGAACCTCTGTAGGCCAGAGTTTTTTACATTCATTTATATCCTTAATACCAAAACCAGACAAAGATCCATTGGATGTATCGAACTATCGTCCCATTGCACTTCTCAACTGTGATTTAAAGATTTTTACAAAGATATTGGCGGATAGACTGGCTTTATTCCTTCCTCATTTAATACATAAAGACCAGGTGGGCTTTGTGCTCTGTCATCAAGGAGGCGATAACACAAGACGTACTATCAATCTTGTTGATGCACTTAATAAGCAACATTCCTCGGGACTTCTTTTAAGCCTTGATGCCGAAAAGGCATTTGACCGATTGAACTGGTCGTACATGATATCAACTCTTAAAATGTTCGGTATTAACGGTCCTTTTCTTGATGCACTAAAGGTATTATACTCAGTGCCCTCTGCATCAATTAAACTACCATACACGAACTCTCCCCTACTTCAAATCTTCAATGGAACACGACAGGGGTGCCCCCTTTCCCCGCTAATATTTGTTTTATGTGTAGAGCCTTTAGCCTCGGCCATACGCCTCAACCCAGATATTAAGGGCATAATGATTAAAGATAGAGAATTTAAATTATCGTTATTTGCAGATGATATACTTTTGACACTCACATCCCCGCGCACAACCCTGCCGAACCTCTAGTCCCTTCTGCGAACCTTTTATCAGATCTCGGGTTACAAAATAAATACTACGAAAACAGAAGCACTACCCATAAATTTGCCACATGATGAGCTAGAAACTCTACAATGCAATTATAAATATAATTGGAAAAGCCTTTCTCTGAAATACCTGGGTATAAACATAACAAAAACTTTTGCATCTCTTTATGATAAGAATTTTCCCAAGATGTTCCTGGAGATTCGTTCATTGCTTCAAAAATGGAATTCATTATCTCTGTCTTGGCTAGGCCGAGTATCCGCAATTAAGATGATATTTTACCCCAAATTGGTTTTACCTTTTTGAGACCCTTCCTATTCCTATACCAATGAAAGAGCTCA
The DNA here is from genome assembly GCA_025379985.1 of Phyllomedusa bahiana. NCBI lineage: Eukaryota > Metazoa > Chordata > Amphibia > Anura > Hylidae > Phyllomedusa > Phyllomedusa bahiana. Next base: position 28,340 of record JAODAL010016864.1, read on the forward strand.
GAGCCTGCAGAGCTCCATTTTAAGATTTATTTGGGCCTTTGGAAGGCATCGCATTAAAAAATCAGTCCTTCTAGCTCGTAGAACTGAGGGCGGTATGGGACTACCGGATATAGTAAAATATTATTGGGCTACACAACTAAGACGTATACCAGCTTGGTCGTCACTACATGCTTACTCTCGATGGGCAGAAATCGAAAAATTATGGTTAGCCCCAATTCACCCGAATTCCATGTTGTGGGCTACTTCCTCTGTGTCACCGGGCACATCATTGCTGGGTCCCATGGCAGTAACAAGGGCAATATGGAAAGAATGTGCAAAAACCTACAATCTAAGCTCACCGAGGTCTGCCATGACGTTTTTTCTGTTCCACCCCTCTTTTCCGGGGAGCCTTGACAACCCAGCAATGAGGATCTGGTTTGAAAGGAAGTTGTTCCATTATGCGGACTTTGTGGACCATTCCACAAGAAAGGCCCTGACCTTTGAAGCATTACAGAGCAGACACTCACTCCCGGAATCTTGTAGATTCTCCCATATACAAATTGTACACTTTTTTAACTCTGTCTTGGGAGCATCTACAGCATCTCTCCCTACTACATTTGAGCTTATATGTAAGACTTGCTCTTCAACCAGAGGTCTAATTTCAGACATATACTCCATTCTGTCTAACCCTTTTCCAGATGACCTGGTTCAGCATTCATATATGATCAAGTGGGAGCAATATGTCCAACGAACTATTACTAATGACGAATGGCAGATAATCTGGCGTAGAGCGGCCCAGACATCTATATGTAACATATATAAGGAAAATCAATATAAAATTATGTTTCTGTGGTACCATACTCCCTCGGTCTTACATAGGCTCAACCCTACTATACCGGATGCCTGCTGGAGATGCTCCAAAGCAGTGGGCCATATCTTTCACATTTTCTGGGAATGCCAGGGTATACATAAGTTCTGGGGAACGGTCAAAAAACTTATTACATATGTTACAGGGATACACACACCCCAGGACCCCCTGTTTTTTCTCCTTAACCTAACATAGATCCCACTGAGGAAAAAGACCCTCAAGATGATTTTGCATATCCTTACAGCAGCCAGATGCTTAATATCTCAATTTTGGAGGAGAACGGATTCTCCGTTGAGGGAGGGCCTCATTCGGAGAATTAAAGAGGTTAGACACATGGAGTATTTAACTGCCTCTTTGAATAACTCTATAGATTCCTTTGAGACGGTCTGGTCCCAGTGGGATACCTTTGTAACCTTAAACAACTTGTGAATTGAAAGCCTAATATTTTAACCTGGGTTCTAGAATTGGAACAGAATTGGAACAGCTTATGTAAGTAAATACCAAAAATGGAACCCTCATGTTGGAGGCCAAATGTGAAAATACTGCAGCTTATTGCCTTGCATATATTGTTTGTTTTTCTTCGAAAACTCTTAATAAAAATTACAGTTGGAAAAAGATTTAGCAATAGAGGATATAGATCTCAGAAATTACAAAGAGCTATGAAAATAGCAGATACCCAATTGCTTAATAATGTGAAAAAATGTGAGGACAAAGATACCTCCATATTTTTAACTACGCAATATAGCAGACAATATACTCATATTAAAGCATTGATTAAAAAATATTTACCTATGTTACATACTGATCCCACTTTAAAATGAATATTATAGGATGGATGCAACTTTGTTTCCAAAAGAGCCAACACAATAGGAAACATAGTTTCACACAGCTTATTTGTCCAACCAATGACATATCAAACAAATAATAATTTGCTAAAAACCATAAGATGTTATAGATGTGGCTTGTGCCGGAATATACAAAAAACTAGTGTTTTCATCAACAAATACAGGCAAGCAATACACCATAAAACAATATATAAATTGTCAAATGAAATATGTAGTATACATGATTGTACTAACATTAATCTACAGTATATTGGCTGTACAACAAGAGTTCTGCATCAGAGAATATGTCCCCTTTGATAGTTTCTTTAGTTGATAGTGCGCTACTGTTTTTGGAATGTGTATGTATGTTGCTGCCACACCAGTATGCACCTATGCCCCTTTTTTTTTTTAAAAAGTTTTTTTGATGTGCAAAGCCATATATGGTTTCTAGAATACGAGAACATATTGTGATGATCCACTCACATTTCAGCCACCATTTTGGACCAGCTCAGGGGGTTTTAGCTCACGGATCGTCGCTTGGGTAAGCATATTGACACTCAGACAAAGGCTTCTTCTTTTTGGCCTCAGCCTGTTTTATTGAGGCACGGAAAAACCATGGACAGAAAACATAACACAACAAAACCCTCGGTCCATCTAGCCACTCACTGAACATATAGGACGACATGTATGATTCTCGCCGCGTCGGAGCGCACGTTTTCTAGCGCTCGAACGTGAAAGCTGCGCCTCATGTATGTCGGCGCCTGAGGTGCGCTCATACATGCGGAGTAAAGTCCACCGCGCCTCGTCAGTGTGTGAGTCGCAGTGCGGGACTTAGGCGCAGTGCGGGACTGCGCGCAAGATTCGCCGCCCGAGGAGGTGCGCTCATACATGCGGTGTAAAGTTCCCTGCGCCTCGCCAGTGTGTGAGGCGCAGCGCGGGACTTAGGCGCAGTGCGGGACTGAGCCGAACATGTATTCCGATTCGAGACAGGCTGGAAAACAGCGAAAAATCATTAAACATGTTAGGGCATGTCCCCACGGCAAGGGTTTTCGGCCGGTTTTTCAGCCGGTTTGCGGTTTTTCAGACCGCCTGAAAAACCGGCCGAAAATGAGCACAATTGTGCTCTATGCAAAACCTGTACAGCAGTCCCCACTGCACAAGTTTTGCCGTTGGACAGTTTTGCCGCCGGCGGTCTGCTCAGAAAACATTGTAGAAGCACAATCTTCCGTCCGGTTTCCCGATGGAAGATGTGCTTCTCAATGGGAGGGGGAGGACTGTTCTCCGCTCATTGCGGAGAAAAGCCGTCCCCCCGCGGCCGTGGGGACGGCCGCAAAACAGGACAAATACCGGCCGGCAAACCAGCTGGTATTTGTCCTGTGCAGTGGGAACGCCCTTAGTGAATAACAAAAAGAGTTGTCTTTCAAATGAATGAATGAATAAAGTGAAAAATCAAAGCTGTCTAAAAGTGATTAAATGTAGTGAAAAAGTGGATCATTCAAAATTAAAGGGAAATATGTAAGATCGCTCAAGAGCTCAAACCTTCTAAAAAAAATACATAAATAAAATCACTAACAAAAAATCAAGAACAGCACAACATCAGGAATTTGGATATTGAAAATTCCCGGGAAATACAAAAAATTTAAAATTTCTGTAAGCCTTTTCCTTGGCGGCAAAAAACAGCCAAATCGAATAGGAGCGACAGTAAACCCCAAAAACCTATGAGGAGTTTTGACCAATCAAATAAAAAGGCGGGACATTAAAAATACAGAAAAAAAGGCAAAAAAGAGTGAGGGTTTGAACTACGGGGGTTGGAAACCCGCCAATCAAATGGGACCACATGAACCATTATAACCTAGGAAATATTTGCCCAAATCACATGAAAAGGGGCGGGACAGTTCAAAATCAAAAAAAAGGCAGAAAAGAGTGATTGGTTGAGCCCAGGGGCAGATATGAATCCACCCTAGTAGTGGGGTCTATTTTGGGGAGAAAGAAGGGGGGGATAAAGTAGTACGTGATTTGGGGGGGAAAAAGGGGGCTCCTTGCTTCGCCAATCAGGGGGTGAGCTACTTATCTCATAGCGTTCATGGGGAAAAAAACGGCGAAAAATTTTTTGTTTTTGGGCAAATTTAAAAGGAGCGCGGTTTTTTGGGGGCCAAGGGGGAGGGGGCGACGCTTTTTTGGGTTTTTAATGAAATTTAATAAAACTGTCAGGGCAGAATAAAAGAAAACCCCAAATTGTCAATCCATATAAATGAACAATATATGGGGGAAAAGAAAATAAAAAATAAAAAAGAATTCAAGATTCATTTTTTTTTTCTTTATTTTCGTTAGCCAAGATCAATAATTGGGGTAATGAAAAAAAGAAATAAAATAACCATTGAATTATTTTTATTTGTTTAAATTTTTGTTTCCCCCCCATTAATTTTTCATTTTATAAAGATCGGTACAAATTTGTGAGTCTTATCATTTGATTTTTTGCCCTGTACATTTTATTATGGATTTATTTGAAAACCCGTAGAGCGTCGCCCCTCCCCTTGGCCCAAATAACCGCGACTCTTTAAATAGCCAATCAAAACAGGCCGTCTGCATTTCTTTTCCCATAAAAAACCCAGAAAGGGTCACCCCCTGTTGGGTAACAACGAGCCCCCCATTCCCCCCCAAACAAACACAGACTAGTTTTCCCCTAAGTAAAAAATTTTTGGGTGCCCCTTTTATGCCCCTTCTTACTCCCCTCAAAATTGACGCACTACTTGAGGTGGCTTCTATCACCGCCTGGGGGCAACCAATCACTCTTTTCTGCCCTTTTTTACTGTATTTTTGAACAGCCCGCCTTTACATTTGATTGTAATACTACTCCATAGGTTTTAAGGTTCACTGTCGTTATTCGTTGGTGGTTTTTTCCGACCAAAAGAGAAGAGCTTACAGAATTTGAAATTTCTGTATTTCCCGGCAATTTCCAAATCCTAATTTCCCGAGCGCGCCCGGGCCCTTTATTTTTGGAAAGGATTTTATTTATGTATTTTTTTTTGAAGGTTTTGAGCTCCTTTTCAATAAAGTTTTACACCAATAAAACGATTTTTGGGAAACATACCCACGCCCACGGAGCTGAGAGCTGAGATGTATTTCTTTTGCGATCTTATATATTTTTCCGCTCATATTACGTTCTCGCTTCACTTCGCCTCCTCCGGCTCAGATAGATAAACTAGGTCTGCCTGTCGGAGCTGGCGAACACTGCAATGCGCCGCACTTTGCCGAGCCGCGATCATTTATGCCTTTGGAGTATTTGAATGAGCCGCGTTCCACCCCAGAACGCCCACATCGCGCCCATTGCACGCCCCTTCATGTTAGGCACATCCGAAAGTAGCGAAGGTTGCGCCTAACATCGCATCACTGCGTCCGACAGGGGATTCGGATTGGTTAGGTGCCGTTTTCGCCAGAAAACAGGCGCAACTCCCGATCATACATGTCGCCCATAATGTCCCTCTCTAACTTGTGGTCAAGGTCTAACGCCAATGCACCACAAACACATTACCAGTACTCACTGGTTCAGGCTTCTCTCAAGCCTCTGGGGCAAGAGCCTCCCTCCAGCTCCTCTGCTGCACTGCCAGCTAGCAGACCACGACCCCTGAACACCTGTAGCCCCAGGCTTTTATAGGCCTCCAGAGATGTGTCCAAGACCTGGCCTGGAACACGGGGAGTACACACCCACCCAATACATTGTCTACTCCCAATAAGAGCAGACCGAGGAATGGCTGAAAAGCCAAACTAACTGCACAGTGCTGCCAACCGCTTACTGCAGCTGAAAACTTATATGGCTGGCTCCTATCCCACCAAGGCCAGGTACCCTTGGTGGCGTCTTGCTTGCAGGTACCTGGCTGCACACCCTAGTGGCAGAAACATGCGACTACCGGCGGTCGCTCTGCCACTATATATATGATGTTATTCATACTAGCCTATGTTCAGTCTCTGGTGCCACACAACATTTTTGCGATGCTCATGGAGGTAGTGTGAACAGTCTCAGAGTTATCGCGATAGAGACGGTTTACAAACCCACGAGGCGAGGAGATTGGAAAGGAGTCCTGGTGAACAAAGAGGCCTTCTTGATCCTTACTATGGATATCAGATTCCCCAAGGGATTAAATTATAAAACGTTCCTCTTATAAATTTATTAAAATTCTTTTTTGTATTGTTATTTTTTGTAATTATGTTGTTTCTTATATATATATTTTGGTCCGCTTGTTTTGATGGTATATGGATTTAGCTTTGAGATAGAATTATCCTATTATAATTATAACTAGCCTTGAATTAATTAAAAGGTATAGCAACAGTTAAATATCACCTTTGTCTAGAGCTGAGATATTTAATGGGAGTTCCGGTGTCTGCACATTACGCTATGATTAAAGGGGTTGTCTCATCTTACTGTTTCATAGAGTCAGTAGCATTCTTTCATTCATACATCCTGTCACTTCCTGGTTAAGCTTACTGTGGGTAATTAGCATTTGAGCTCCTGTAATCAGACTTCTGCTAATTAGTCTAGTTTAGATAAATCTCCTTCTACCAGGTCCAAAGAAGCTTCAGAGCTAAAGTAAACAGTAGTAATTAGTGTCTTTTGTCTGAAAGATCAGATAACACACAAGCTCTCAGGCTGCTGGCAGTTCTATGCTGTGACCTGTGTGATCAGATAAGACAAACAGCAGGGGAGAACAAGCAAACAGGTCCGGAACTAGAGAAAACAGAAATCCCTCAGAAGGTGATAACGCCTCAACAACAAAAATGAACAAAGCAATATATTTGGAAAACGTCTTCATTTAGTGTTCCCTACATGTTGAAAGCTAATCTTTGTAGACCCTTTAATGGTCCATCATGAGACCTGAAATGCGTCAAGGCATGTGTGTCTTTTGTATCTCTACTTTGTTTTCTATATTCCTTTAAAATGGAATAATAAAGTCAAAATGTTTTATTCGATATTCCCGAGTGCTGGGTACCTTTACAATATACAAGTCATCTCTGCACCTGTGGCCGGGTGATACCGGAGAAATTGGACTTACTGCATGCCATGAAGTATCGGTGAGCGAATCAACATCCTTTCTTTGTAGAAGTTGGTGCTTCCCTCTACAGCTTGTACCACCCACATCACACTTTGCATCCCTGTACAGTGCATCGATGTGGTTGCTGAATGCAGGAAGAGCAGCCAGCCACAGTTTGGTGAAGGAGGAGCAGCTGAGCCAGATGCAGGACTGTCTGTAGTTTTGCTGAGATTTGTGCAAAATACAGAATAATGTCTGCAGCCTCCCTGCTCTCCAATCTTCTCAGCTGTTTCTGTATCCAGTGTCATATCTCTGAGTATTATTGTGTCATGGGGCATTCCAACCACATGGTGGCAGTATTTCTGTTACATACTGACACAGGACACACTAAGGTTTTTATATATATAGATAGACATAGAAAATGTAACTGGAGCTAGGATTAGAATGGAGCTAATCAATGTCCTCACAGGCCTCGTTCACACGGCTTATTTCGCCGTGGATTTGCCGACGGATTGACGATCGTCAATCCGTCGGCAAATCAGTCAGAAATAAGTACCAGCCCATTTTCTATTGATTTCAATAGACAATACGGCTCGTCGGTCACCCGACGCGTCTTTCCGTGCCGGATTGCCGCTGCGGATTGACAACGCCAATCCGGACGGAAAAACAATGTGCATGTCAATTATTTACGGACGGATTCACCACCTACAATGAATGGAGATGGTGAATCCGTCGGGAAATCAGTTACAAATACGTGCCACACTTAGTGACACTTATTTGCAACTGATTTTCAACTGATTTGAGAACGTATTTACGATCGGCAATCCGATGTAAATACGTTCTGAAATAAGCCGTGTGAACATAGCCAAACAGTAAAATCTGAATGAAGAACAAAGTGAAATACACTGCAGAAATTCAAGAGTGTTTCTTTACAATTTTTCCTCATATAACACTGAGTAATTTTCCATAGCTATTTGGCATTTAAAAAAACACATACTATGTGGGAACATCTCCCTTACAAACTAGGTACAAAATAATGGGGAAGGTATATTAACACTGAAATTCCACACATTGCAAGCAGTGTGCCAGTATCTCTCCTGCTGTACTGGTGACAAATCTGGCATGGGGTATATAAATGAGTCATGCTCAGCACGTGTTGGAATAAAATGCACAAGTACATAATAAAGACAATACTTATTTCCTTCAAAATGCTGGTGTAAATGCATTGATAAATATGCACCATTGTTTATTTAAATCATTTGAATCAGCCCACTTCAGATATGGCACACATTGTACGTTAGTACAACATCTCACAAAAGTCAGTACACCCCTCACATTTTTGTAAATATTGTATTATATTTTTTCATTGGGCTACTTTGAAGATATGACACTTTGATACAGTGTAAAGTAGTCACTGTACAGCTTGTAACAGTGTAAATTTGGCATGCCCTCAAAATAACCCAACACAGCCATCAATGTCTAAACTGCTGGCAAAAAAAAAGGGAGTACACCCCAAGTGAAAATGGACAAATGGTGTGCAAAATGTCAATATTTTGTGTGGTCACCATTATTTTCCAGCACTGGATGTTAGAGACTTTTTGAAGTGGTCGTCCTGTTTGTGTGTTCGGGGTTGTTAAGAACTGCCCTGCAGCCCAGTTTCCGAAGAGAAGGGGTCACGTTCCGTTTCAATATGTCACACTACATGTTAGCATTCATGGTTCCCTCAATGAACTGTAGATCCCCACAGCTGGCAGCAGTCATGCAGCCCCTAAACCATGACACTCCCACACCATGCTTGACTGTAGGTAAGACACGCTTGCCTTTGTACTCCTCACCTGGTTGCCACTACACACACTTGACACCATTTGAACCAAATAAGTTTATATTGGTCTCATCAGATCAAAGTAAATCATTCCAGTAATCCATGTCGACATTTGCTTGTCTACAGCAAACTGTTTGCAGGCTTTTTTGTGCATCATCTTTAGAAGAAGCTTCTTTCTGGGACAACAGCCATGCAGACCATTTTGATGCAGTGTGTGGCATATGGTCTGAGCTGATATCCCCTATCCCTTTAAAAGCTGTAGCAATGCTGGCAGCACGCATATGTCTAATATGAAAAGACAATCTCTGGATATGACACTGAGCCCATGCACTCAACTTCTTTGGTTGACCATGGTGAGGCCTGTTCTGAGTGGAACCTGTCTTGTTAAACTTGTTGTATGGTTTTGGTCACCGTGCTGCAGCTTAGTTTCAGGGTGTTGCCAATTTTTTTATAGCCTAGACCATCATTATGTAGAGCAACAATTCTTTTTTTTTTTTCAGATCCTCAGAGAGTTCTTTGCCATGAGGTGCTATGTTGAGCTTTCAGTGATTCACTGGACTGGACTATAAAACATAATTTTTATTCAAATTACTTAAAGGGAAAACTCATAAATGTCCCCAAATATATTTGTTACAGGAATAAAAAAAATAAATACAAATTTATATTTTCCTGTTAGGGCCCAATAGGGTACACATAGTTTAGGTTCCTGCTTGGGACCGTCCTTATTGGGACGTAAATCCCATATATATGGGTAGGTAGTTCCCTAGTTAGGGCGTTATAGGGACAGTTATTATCTTCTGTCGTTATATTTTATACAGCATTTGAGGACATTTACGAGTTTTCTCTTTAAGTAATTTGAATAAAAGTTATGTTTTATAGTCCAGTCCAGTGAATCATTCTATTTCCTCTTGACTATTTTCTTGGTAGTTGTGGGTTACCATACTTATCCCCTTTATAAGATATTGAACTTTCAGTGACAAGTATGAGAGAGTGTGAGAGCGATAACACCAAATTTAACACACCGGCTCATCATTCACACCTGAGACCTTGTAACACTAACGGGTCACATGACACCGTGGAGAGAAAATGGCAAATTGGGCACAATTATCCATTTTCACTTAAGGGTACACTCACTTTTGTTGCCAGCAGTTTAGACATTGATGACTGTGCGTTGAGTTATTTTGAGGGCACACCAAATTTACATTGTTACACAAGCTGTACACTGACTACTTTACATTATATCAAAGTCATATTGTATGAAAGTCATATCCTCAGTGTTGTCCCATGAAAAGATATAATACAATATTTACAAAAATGTGAGGGGTGTACTTACTTTTGTGGGATATTGTAAGTGGTAACTTTATGTCACAGAACCTAGGCTATCTTTTAAAAAAAGCTCACAGGTAGTTACTTACACAACCACTTGCAATAAGACTTGATTTATTATGTATGTTTACAGATATAGAAATAATGGCATAGCCGATGTCATTCAGAGTCCTCAGAAGCAGAGTCTATTAAGTTGCATCCACCTACTCCTTGTCACTTACAATATATATGAAGTTACAAGAAAACAACTAAAAAAAAGAAATAAAGCATTTCTTTATTATTTACAGAGGCTGCTGATTCCAGTCATGAGATTCCACAAATCTCGAGCTTTCAGCAAGCGTATAGATGAGAGAAGAGAACTTTTATTTTATGCAAAGAATGCAGAATAATATGCTGAATGTGCCTGAGCTACAGTAACAAAGCAGTGCAGAATCTATTTCTCGCAGAAAAAAGTGTGATTAGAAACAAATGGAAGGACCGGAGGACATATTTTGAAGAGTTAGTCTTCATCCTAAATGGAATAGCTATTCTAAATGTAAAATTGGCCTATGCTAATTAAGAGGGATGTTCTCTTCAAAAAAAGTTATATTAAAATGTTACCAGGGTGGGCAAAAAAAGGAAAAAAGTTATACTTACCTACCTGTCTCCCATTGCTGTCACTCTGCAGCTCCCTGAGACCTTCTCCTCTTTGTTCCAACACACAGGAGAGGCTCCGACTCCATTCTAAGTGAATGGAGCGTGAGCCTCTCCTGTATGTCAGGCCAGAAGTGAGAGGAACGGATCCCTGGGGAGCTCCACAGTGGCGATGGTGAGGAACAGGTAGGTAAGTATTAGATTTTTCTCTTGCTCACCATGGCTTCATTTAAATTAAAAAAAAGCATGTGGACTGAGAAATGGTCATGCTCATAAGTGTAAAATCTTTTAAAGGGGATCTGTACCTAAATATGTATTTTCAATACTGAGGTAATTGGTCAGTTCACAGAACAATTAATGAAAAATCCACAGCACACACAAGCATTGCGTTTCAAGTGAATTATATTATAAAGTGTAAAAAAATATAATTCAATTCATACAACAAACAAAGATTTGCGAACCAGCGCACGTGAGTTATAAGTAAATGCCTATGATGAAGGCTGGTATATAGAAAACTTCTGAATTTTATTTCTAAAACAGTAAGGATATTATCCTAAACTGATTAAAAACATACATAGACCTAACGCGTGTCGCGTTCCAACTTAGCACTTCATCAGAGGTAATATAAAACTTTTTTCCACATCTCATTCATAACACAAAGTATGTCCCAATAGGTTCTTGATTACGTCAATCACTTCATTAACAACAAAATATCATTGGATCAGAAAACTGTCAATCAAAGGTATCATAAAATTAACTCTAATTCAATTCATATATTGGTAAATGTTGTTAAAGGATCCTAAAGGGTCTGGTGATCAGAAATTGATGTGATGTTTCGATCGCTTGGCGACCTTAGTGTTAGAGATCAGAGATAGGGGTCAGAAATAAGGATGAATTTGTTATAGCACACTGTAGGTGGAGTGGTATGGAGGTAGCAGAACATGGATATTGTTGTGGGCAGTAGAAAGTGGCAAGGATACAGACGGTGGCACTTTGAGGCATAAGTAGCACAGGAAGTGCTTGCAGAGAGGCAGGAGGGATGGCACACCATATTAATAAGGGAGGTGGTGACACCCAGTTGTCAACTAAGTAATACATTTCTGGGAGGAATAATAGATAAACGACACAAGGCACAGTTAGGGCCTGTCCCGACGGCCGTTTTTTAAGATGGTTTTCGGTTTTGAAAGCGGTCAGTAAACCGGCTGTGAAAAGAATGGACCTCAATAGAAAATCCGTGCAGCGGACCCTACTGCACAGATTTTCCGCCAGACATTTTTTTAGACCGCCGGTGGTCCGAAAAACATAGAACATGTTCATTCTTCTGACCGGTTTTCAAACGGAAGATGAATATATCTATGTGAAGGTCCCCCTGCGGCCGTGTGACTTGCCCGACAACAGTGCAAATACCGGTCGGATAATCCGGTTGGTATTTGCTTGGTGCCGTGGGGATGAGCCCTTATAAGAGAAGATGCTAAAGAATTGTGTTTTCATGGGGAACACAAGTATTAAAAGGGATGTATCGCTTCATCAGTTCAGCTGTTCTCTTGTAGCTTGATTTTCTCAGTTCCTGAAATCCAGGGGCATTTCTTCCTCTCCCAGCTGGATGTTTAACTGAAGGGGGATGACATCATCTCCCCCTTCACTGTTCATGCTCGCTCATGAGTCAGTGTGTTCAACCCCCCCCCCCTCCACATGTCACTGTCTTGTTCCTCTCCCTATGCAGTCTTATTTTGTAAGAGCTGTTTACATACCACAGGCCTGCATTCAGTCTAGACAGCCTTCTATGAACTCAGAGCACTGATCTCTTCTCTTCTCACAGCTGGAGGTTTGTTACAGTTGAATCCAGTCTTCTATGAACTCCTCCAGAGCACAGATCCATCTCCCTTCTATGCAGGAGCATTAGACACTGAGGCACAATTCTGTTGTTTTCTGATTATAAAAGCAGCTGCAGTGTCAATGAGGAGCTGCTGGCTGTGCAGAGGGAAATGTTGCCGGCCTCTTACACGCTGGAGCATTAGGCACCGAGCACAATTCTGCTTTTTTTCTGATTGTAGAAACAGCTGCAATGTCAATGAGGAGCTGGTGGCTGTGCAAAGTGAAATGTTGCCGGCCCCTTACATACAGGAGCATTGAGCCCCAAGGCACAATTCTGCTGTTTTATGATTGTAGAAGCAGCTGCAGGGTTGCCGTGGAGCTGCTTGCTGTGCAGAGTGAAATACTCCCGGTCCCTTATTCTGAGTGAGAGAGGCAGAATGCACACTCCCGTAAATATGACCGGGGGCCAGACAGAATGTAAATTAGTAGAGCCGTCAGCCAATGAAATGAAAGGAGGTGGAATCCGACCAGCAATGGGGAACAGTCTTTACAGAAAACGAAGATAAGGGATACTGTGAAAACAAGACAGCTTTGCAAATGACATCCAATTGCAAAGTTACTTGTTTTCACCGTCCCCTTATTCTGAAGACCATTTAATGAAATGATACAACCCCTTTAACTTAAACAAATAGGTCAGAAGATTTGACAGGTCATCTCTAAATTGGTGGAAATAGCACAAATGTTGGCACAATAGCATAGCAGGAATAGATTTCATGTCCTGACTGCCAAACAGGTAAAAATGGGCTAATTTATTTAGGTGTGCACTTTTTATTATATTAAGCACAAATCTCTATCTAACTACTTCCTTAATAAACACTAGTTTTCGTAAACTGGGGCCACTAGTTTTGTGGTGGTAAAAGGTGTGGAACAACAATGTCTGACACAAATAAATAACACTTATCAGGTAATCTATTCTATATTTAAATATAACACCTGGCTGTAAGCTTAGCTGTATTAATGCTCACAGCATCAGCACATGACAATACATGCCCTCTGGCCATGAAACATTCTTGAATCATATCAAAAGATCAATGTTTTCGGCTTCAGCGTAAGCTTATGAATCTAACTTGCTGCAACGTGTTCAGTGCGTGCATAATATGAAATGCCTCTATAGAAGAACAAAGCAATGTGCAGACTCTCAAGAGTCTTCCATACATACTAATAGATATAAAAAAAAAAGTTATTCAATATAATGAAATTTCAATATATTAAGAAGTTATACAGGCTTTCAAAATACGCTCTGCATTGCAGTTTTTAAGTCCCATGTTTGCAGTTATGCAACAGAAACCTTCATTATTTACTTGTTATGATGGATAGACAGGTACAAAGCTAGTCACAGTTAGGCCATGTTCACATATTCAGGTCTCTGCCAGGATTATGTGCCTTGATCATGATATAATTGTACATGTGTGTCCACCACATGACTAGACAGATTTTTATTAATTGGAAGTAAACTATGAAAGTGGCTGCAAATGGAGACTGGAACATCTATGAAGAATTGATATAAAAAACATATTAGAAAATTGTGGGATTTTCAAGAGTGGAACTGAATTTTGGGAAAACCCATTCTCTACTGTAAGAAAGTAAAAATAGTCTACTGCGCTCAGGTGTTATCATTTGTCTGTGCAGAGACTGCCGGTTTGCAGGCAAATTTCCTTGGAAAAGATGTACAAATCAGCTCTCCTTACCTAGTGCCACTTGTAGGAGAGCTTACCTGTAAGTCAAAAGTCGTGAAACATGACGAAGAAGTCGAAACCAGAATCTTAACATACACCCATATCTCACAAAATCATTAGACTATCATCAGTGGTTTCCCTTGTTTTGAAACTGGTTTAAAAATCTGTTGTCTTAACCAATATGGTTTTGGCCATCATTTGAACATATACAAAACTGTCAGCCAAGGAGAAGGCAGGGACAGATTATTACTCTCCTTACCTTCCTGATCTGTGTATACACAGCGCTCAGTGAGTTCTGTATATGCAGAATAGCAGGAAGCCTCTTGGCTTGGTAACTTCAAAAGCTGTTGGGTCTTAGTCTCAGATCAGCTCTGCAGTCAGTACAAGTAGGCTCAGCTCCAGTTCAGGGAAAATTAGCAAAAAAAAGTCATATAAAAATGCCCTCCAGGGTTTTTTTTTTTTATCTTACAGGGGTACAGTAGGTAAAATAAAAAAGGAAAAAAGTTAAAAATGTATTTTAAAAAAACCATGAAAGCACCAACTGCAACTTTTAGCCCCACACCCAACAACCCTAAAACTTTATATGACCTATTAATGAAAGTCCATGATGGAAAAGTGACACAATTATGAAACCTATATTAACGTCATTTTTCCTGCTAAATAAATTAATAACATGTGAAAGAAAATCTCATGTAAAAATTACATAAAAATAAAGCCTGTCATATCACGCAAATGGTGAAAAAAGCGTAAGGTGAAAACATTAAAAAGTTCAAACCTTGAATGCTCTTAAGAAAATAAAAATGTCCCTGGTCAGGAAGGAGGGTAAATGGGGACTTGGTCTGAAACTGGCTAATGGTGATGTTATGAGTCACGGCGTGGCGCAACATTCAAAGTCAATAGCTTAGAGAAAATAAGCAAATTTCCCTGAATCACAGGATTATGTGGCCTGATTAACTGTTTGTGTGTCCTCTTGACACATAAAGGTACTGCCTAACTGTGGCCTACCGATCTACCTACATGTGGGCTACCTACCTGGGGTCTACATACCTATCTGGGGCTTAACTAATGCCTACCTACCTAGGACCCATCTACCGACCTACTGCCTACTGTTCTGGGGCCTATCTTCTGCCTACCTAATAGTGTCCTACCTGCTGCTTACCTACCTACCTAAAACCTACCAATCTAACTGCCTAAGACCTACCAACCTACCTAGGTTCTACTAACTTATCTAACACGATTATCTACTAACCTACCTGGGGCCTACCTACCTACCTACCTGGGGCCCTGCCTAACTAGCCACCTGAAGCCCCTACCTACCTACTTACCTGGTAGTATAAATCTGGGGAATACAGGCTATAGCTTTAGCACAATCTACATGGGGTTAGTCCTCTGTTCCTTACCACCCCTCTAGGAGACTGTGTTGCTATGGCTCTCCTACCCCTGAGAAGTTTTTACAAAGGTGGGGGACAGTAAAAAGTAAAGATTCTAAGATATTTGTTTCCAAATCTGCAGGGACGAGTTGAGAAGTCATCATGGTGGTCTGGACCGGATGCAGAAGAAAAGGAATATGAACAACTCGTCAGAGAAACATCACCTGTGTGTCCCTGGATGTAATTGCACTGTAATCACTTATGTCTGCAGAATTCCTGTGTACACATATTTACCACTATATGGTCACTGTATGGAGGTAATATACAGTTTGCAGAGCCTCTGTACACTGGTATCTACCATTATTTGGTCACTGTATGAAGGTAATATACAGTCTACGGAGCCTATGTACACTGGTAGCTACCACTATATGGTCACTATATGGCAGTAATATTGGTCTTTGTATACTGATCTTTATTCAGTAATCTTATAGGGGTATTATTCAGTCACTGTTTGGTGGTAATTTGTGGTCATGTTCTACTGATATAATCAGATCCATATGCAGTAGCGCTAATGGTAATATTGGTCTTAGCATAGTGGAATTTATTTGGTAGCAGTATGATGGTGATATGTACGGTGAGTTATTTGCTCCTTGTATTATCTAGTAACTGTATGATTAAGAGGTAACAGTAAATGTTCGTTTTCTGGGGAGTTGCTGGAAGCAGTTGCCCATCCAAAAGTTTGCTATGGAGCCCAGGCTTCTCGAGTTACGCCCTGGACCTGATAGAACTAATATGTAAAGATTGAAAATGCACTTTAACTCCCTTCTCTAAAAGGGGTTTTACCACGATGCCTGGTTTGTCCTGCTTCAGCTTTCAGCGTGTTCAAAAGGGGGCATGTAAAATTTTATTTGAACTGCATATCATGTGACCCAGCAGGCTGACATCACCTTGTCTTTCCATGCCTCAGTCTGGTCAAACAAAGGTCTGTTTATGTAAAGAGCTGTGAGTAGCTACAATGTAGCTGATTGGTTAACGCTTTTGCCTTGCAACATAGGGCTCCTAGGTTCAAATTGCTGCAGAAACCAAACGTGGATTTTTTTTCACAATGCACATACCTGATTGAGGTTTCTTTTTTATTATTTATTTGAACTGTTTTTAGTTACTAAGGAGTACAGATGACAGGAGTAGAATGGCAGAACCTGGGGCTGAACACTCGCTCAGCAGTGAGTGTGTGTGATTACTAGGCAGAGAATAGACTGACAGTAGCTGCCTGATAGGATAGGTGATGTCTGAGCATGTGCAGTTAGGACTAAGAGCTAGATATGAACTGTACACTATGGATCACTAAAGTAGCAGCTCAAACAAAAACCATACAGAATTTTTAATAATGATGGTGAAAATGTTCTTTATATCATTTGCAAGCTTCCCACGTCAGTTTTACTTTGTAGTGAAAGCCCTACAAGAGTCACTATTATTTATGCATTCTACAAATACTTGGAAATGCTTAGTCTAATTTGTGGATATGTAATATGTTTATTAATTCATATACAGCATTTAAATGGACACTCCAATACACAGACGGCAAAGTCTGTCTAATATGTCAGAAATTTGTTAGAGAGGTGCTCCCACCATAGACTTTGATGGCATATGGATAGGATATGCTATCAAAGTCTGACAGGTGCCAGAGGTGGGACCCGAACCTATCTCAGGAACAGGGGCGTAACTAGAGAAGCCAGGGCCCTAAAGCAAACTTTTGGATGGGAACCCCCCCCCTCGCCCACCTCCCTGACCACGACCATGTACCAGGACATGCTGTTAGATAATGTAGATAATACAAGGGGAAAATACCTCGCCATACATATCACCATCATACTGCTACCAATCAAATCCCACTATACTAAGACCAACATTTCCAATAACGCTATTACATAAGGACCTGATTATACCACCAGAACACGACCACAAATTACCACCAAATAGTGACTGAATAATACCCTACACATTACTGATCAGTCTACAAAGACCAATACTGTCTAATAATTAATAATAATAATAATAATAATAAGTGAACCATATAGTGGATATAATACCAGTGTACAACAGGCTCTGCAGACTGTATATTACCTCCATACAGTGACCATATAGTGGTAGACACCAGTGTACACAGGCTCTGCAGACTGTATATAACCACCATACAGTGACCATATAGTGGTAGACACCAGTGTACACAGGCTCTGCAGACTGTATATAACCACCATACAGTGACCATATAGTGGTAGACACCAGTGTACACAGGCTCTGCAGACTGTATATTACCTCCATACAGTGACCATATAGTGGTAGATAGCAGTGTACACAGGCTCTGCAGATTGTATATTACCTCCATACAGTGACCATATAGTGGTAGATAGCAGTGTACACAGCCTGTGCAGACATATAAGTGATTACAGTGTAGTTACATCTTGTGACTCACAGGTGACGTTTCTCTGACCAGTCGTTGACTTTCTCTTTTGTTCTGCATCCGTCCAGACCTTCATGATGACATCTTCCGACCACATGTCCCTGCAGATTTAGACACAAATATCTTAGAATCCTGACTTTTCCAGTATCTGCCCCCCTGGCTATATGGGGTCCATTTAGGCAGGCAGGGTTTAGATAGGATATATGGGGCCCCAAATAGGCAAGGTTTAAGTAGCCAATAGAGTGCCCATATAGGCAGGCAGGGTTTAGGTAGCTATAGGGAGCCATACAGGTAGACAGGGGTTAGGTGGGCTATAGGGGCCATATAGGTAGGGTTTAGGTAGCTAAAGCGGCCCCATATAGGTAGACAGGCCGGCTTGTGGGGGTATACGGCAGGCATGTGGGGGTGTACAGGCAGGCATATAGGGGTGTACAGGCAGGCATATAGGGGTGTACAGGCAGGCATATGGGGGCTGTATAGGCAGGCATATGGGGGCTGTATAGGCAGGCATATGGGGGCTGTATAGGCAGGCATATGGGGACTGTATAGGCAGGCATATGGGGACTGTGTAGGCAGGCAGGCATATAGGGGGCTGTATAGGCAGGCATATAGGGGGCTGTATAGGCAGGCATATGGGGGGTATAGGCAGGCATATGGGGGGTATAGGCAGGCATATGGGGGGTATAGGTAGGCATATGGGGGTATAGGCAGGCATATGGGGGGTATAGGCAGGCATATGGGGGCGTATAGGCAGGCATATGGGGGTGTATAGGCAGGCATGTGGGTGTATAGGCAGGCATATGGGGGTATAGGCAGGCATATGGGGGGTATAGGCAGGCATATGGGGGGTATAGGCAGGCATATGGGGGTATTGGCAGGCATATAGGGGGTATAGGCAGGCATATGGGGGGTATAGGCAGGCATATGGGGGGTATAGTCAGGCATATGGGGGGTATAGTCAGGCATATGAGGGGGTATAGGCAGGCATATCAGGGTATATAGGCAGGCATATGAGGGGGTATAGGCAGGCATATGGGGGTATAGGCAGGCATATGGGGGTATAGGCAGCATATGGGGGGTATAGGTAGCATATGGGGGCATAGGCAGGCATATGGGGGAATAGGCAGGCATATGGGGGGGTATAGGCAGGCATATGGGGGAATAGGCAGGCATATGGAGGAATAGGCAGGCATATGGGGGAATAGGCAGGCATATGGGGTAGGTAAATTAAGAAATCACTTACTCACCTCGGTCCACGCCCCCCCGATGCACCGCTTGCTCCTGTCTGCTGCTCTCCCTGCAGCCTCTGCGCCCAGCGCGGGTGGCGCGGTGATGTGACGTCACCGCGCGCGCCCACGTGACCACAGAGCGCCGGCAGGGGAAGTAGCAGAGCGGAGCGATCGGCGCTCCATACTGCTAGCTCCAGCCAGCGCTGCCTCTGAACGCTCGGGCCGGAGAGCCTGGGCGTTCAGAGGCAGTATGCGCCGGGCCCCGCAGCTCCCTATAGACAGGCTATAGACAGCTGTTAAGTTCACTGCCGGCGGGCCCAGGAGCAGTATTACCGGGGTAGCGGATGTGGTAGCAGCTGCCCCGGGGCCCCCCTAGGCGCAGGGGCCCCATAGCAACTGCTACCCCTGCTACCCCGGTAGTAACGCCCCTGCTCAGGAACGGGCCCCTTAAAGTGTCGGCACAATTCTCCATTCTGTTCCATGGGAGTTGCGAGTACAGCTGAGCGCCATGCTCAGCGGTATTTGGGACACCCATAGAACAAAATGAAGAGTGTCCTTTAATCTTTATAAACCAACATATGCAGTCTATGTATGATTACAGAACATATCTGGAGTGATGTGACACATAGATGTTCAGCTCCTTTAGTTGCCACCATATATATATTGGCATTACGTTAGGGCCACATTAAAACCCATTAAAGTCTCTCTTACTGACAAAAATAGTTGTCTATAAGAACAATTTTAAAAAGTCCTATAAGGAATTGTATATACTCACTCAAGTACTCAGATGTCAGAAGAACCTCATGTATTGTCATAGAACATATCTAGAATGACGTGATACATAGATGTTCAGCTCCTTTAGTTGCCACCATATATATATATTGGCATTACGTTAGGGCCACATTAAAACCCATTAAAGTCCCTCTTACTGACAAAAATAGTTGTCTATAAGAACAATTTTAAAAAGTTCTATAAGGAATTGTATATATTCACTCAAGTACCTCATTTATTATCAGAAAACTTCAGACTTGGTTGATAGATGTGTATCAGCTTGTGACATTTAATAAAGGGAGAATACACTAGCCTATCTGTGCCACAAGAAGTGAGACCACCAGACCACCACGGGCATGTGTCACATAGAGGACTGAGTTCCCTTACATTTTTTGCCATTTATTTGCTGATAATTGTTGTAATTCTCACACCTAGCAATGACTTTGTCTTAGACTAAATTGTCAGTGCTTTCCTTTGAACAGTTCATGAAGGTTGAACATTTTCTACAGCTTAGACACTGCATGTAACTGAAGACACAAGAGCTTGCACATTCATCTTCCTGTAAACCTCAGCGTAGAGTCAGCCAAAATAAACTCTGTCATATGGAGGAAGAGAGTAGACAATGTCTTGATTGCTGCACAGAGAATATACAGTAACGTTATCTCTGTGTTCCACTCTAGTATCAGACCACGGGGTCATATTTAATAATATAAACAGGATGATAGACTGATTAGCAAAGTCCCCTGTGTGTATTGCTAAAATGCTTGATTTCTGTCCAACATGTCCTTCTTATCTAAAGGTTAATTCAAAGAAATTCATTTCAGTATAAACAAAGCCATCCATTTTTTTGAAGAAAAATAATCCAGAATTAAGGAAAGTGCAGCAAGGATCAGCCAGTAGAGGGGTAATCTCTGAGAAAACAAATTAAAGTCCCATTGTACAGATTTATAGAAGAGCAGCAATAGCCCAGTCCAGTTAAAGAGCATCTGTTTCAGGGCACTACATTGAGGATGAGGGAACTTATTGGTAAAGGGGCATCAGTGGATGTATAAGGAGGGTAAAATAAGGGAGGTGAAGCCAATGGTATTCTTGAATTCTTGTGCATTTCTTGCCATAGCATCTCATTAGCAAAAGTCAAACACCAATATTCCCTGTGCTTTACAACCTAAAGCCCATATTGGTTGGCATCCTGTAGACTGGGAATTCAAAATGACCTATGCATCTCCTGACATGTCTGTTTTAGTAAATCCTTGTGTTTCATTTGAAATAACAATTCTGGGGCATCTTCTCTTATAACTCTGTGTTGTGCTATTCTCCTATTATTCCTTATAGAAATGTATGATTGAATCTGTCAGCTGGGTGTTACCATTCTAGTTTTGAAAGGGGTGTGTCCCTGTACACACTGACTCTGTCAGCACTGATTGGACAATGTCAGATTGTGCAGGGACACATCCCAAATTGAAAACACCCAGCTGAGAGATTGATAAAGAATTTCTAAAAGGAATAACAGAATTACACCACATAGAGATCTAAGGAAAAATGCTCCAGAATTGTTATTTCATGGGAAATAGAAGTGTTTACTAATAAAGACATAGTGACCCACAAGTTGTATAGTGCTTGTTCAGTAGAATCATTAAAATCTGCTGAAAGTGCCACATATAGTAATTTGTCATTTAAACAATTGATGCTTACTTTTATTCAAGGCTACAAAAATAAGGTTGAAAACAGGCACCTCAGTAATTATCATGGGCACAAGAAAGGTAAAAATCTGCTTCTTGCACATGTACAAAACATAAAGCGCTATAGAAAGTCAGTCCCTAATACTGAGATTTTTTAATGAAATACAGCAAAATAATTGCCATTGACAATTAGCCATACGGCACAGATGTTTCGCTGCTATTTAGACTTCATGGCTACTTCTAAATTTGCACATTGACCGGGTTCATTTGTTACACCTCACTCTGACACATATGGGCATCAAGAATCTGTGCTTAAGATCCCAGGGTGTATAACTTCAACCATGTCAGTGGGTAGAGAACACCCGGACCACTGCCATCTTATTCACAGTGCATTGAACAGAGCATATAAACTGGGATTTGTTCCTGTACAGTGCACATGTCCTGGAAGAGGAGGAAGATCAATGCTATAGGGCATATGACATGTAGTATTTTAGGCCATTTGGCATTTGTCTGCTTTGTTATAAGGAATTTCGTTAGCACTGAGGACATTCTGCATGTAGTATTTTGGGCCATGTGGATGGTAGTGTAATGTTACTTTTTGGCTACATTGTCATAGGGAATGTTCTTGACCTTAGTCCCGTGCTTGTGGCTCACAGTGCTATGTTGCAAATAGCTGGCATTATTATGGGACATGTGGTGGTACGTGATACAATGCATGCAGCGTTTAGCTGCACGTCTATGGGTTATGTGGCCAGGCTTTTATGGTGTATGCATCTGCTACTATTATGCCTACTTGACAACGCTATCAGAACATCTGGAAGGCTCTCAGAATAAGAAGAGTACTCCTGGATTCCCTAGATTTGGCAGGTTCCCTAGGCACTGTATGTATATGGTGCTGGACCAGTGCGGGCTCAGAAGCTGTGCCCATACCACCAATGGCAGAAGCTAGCTGTAATGTACAGCCAATGTAACTGCCAGGATTGGCGCTCTAGGTGGTTACCAGAAGGGGCTTGACGTGATCACAGAGTGCTGATGACTGCCTTGGTATCCAGAGGCCAAATCGTAGCCTCTGGGTCTGCTGTGTATAGAAATCTATTACGCACTGCTGGGGACAAAAGGCCTTTGTCAGATATAATATACACTACTTACAAAAGGTTAGGGATATTTGGCTTTCGGTTGAAATTCCAGGATGAACATGAAGGGTGACATGTATTAACGGGGCTGCGCCAAATATCTGGCGTCTTTCAGCTCAATATCAGGCACAGTCTCGTTCATACATGTTTATATCTGCGCCCTCTGCACTTTGTAATGCGCCTGATCTCGATGCAAGTTGTGCAAAAAGTACTGAAACATTGAACAGTTAGACACCTGCAAGTTCAGATATGGTTTCATTTAATTCATTTAAAGAAATGTTATATTCATCCTCAAATTTCCACCAAAAGCCAAATATTCTTAAAGGGGTTGTCTCACTACAAGGATTGCTTTTTATGTTAAAGATCTTGCAAAAACGAGTCACTTTGCAATATATGTCCATTAACAGTGTCCTACCTATTCCTAAATATCCCCACTTGTATGAGCTGCATCAGCTCCTCAGGACCTGTTTGATCTCTCCTGATAGGCTGCCAGCACTGGTTGCTATAGCTACAGACCTGGCTTCTACTGCAGCCTAGAAGAAGCCAGTAAACACGCCCCTGAATTCAAAATGAAACCAAGAAAACAGGGCTGAGGTAAGATGAATCAATGTAGTGAGACAACCCCTTTAACCTTTTGTGATTAGTGTATACTGAAACAGTACTGTGTTGTTATGTATTATGAAGATAATCACATACTCTAGCAAAAAATTAAAAAGTGCAAAAAAAAAAAATGTGAGCACTCACATTTGGATGCCATTATGGACAATCCTGAGGGTATCTTGGCTCATGGATTGATCTCCTTTTTTAAGACGTTTAGCACACCAACATGTGGTACTCTGACACCAGGCTTCTGTTTAGCACTGGTCTCAGCCAGCTTTATTGTCAGGCACAGGATACAGCAAAACAGCATCAAAACAAACAAAAACCCTGGCCATCCAGCCACTAACTACACAATGGCTACACTACCTACACTAAGGCCGCGTTCACACGGCTTATTCAATACGGCTTGAATAAGGGGCGGGGGAGGGGGCGGGAAGAGGGCGCGGCGGGGGAGCTGCTCGCTGGCCCCATAGACAATGCATTATTTACGGCGCATACGCGCCGTAAATAATGTGCATGTTACTTTCTCCCCCCGCGGCGGATTCGCCGAGTGGGGAGGAGCGATGGAATCCATAGTTCTCTATGAGAACTGTGGATTACCGCAATGACAGGGACAGATTGGAGCCGTACTGCAGCGCAAATCCGGCGCGCAGTACGGCTCCAATCCGTGGCCAAATAAGCCGTGTGAACATGGCCTAACTGCAAAATGGCATTTGTGGCGATACCTTCCCTTAATCAGTTTCCATAGCCCACGGTACTCTCTTAATCTAGGGACAATTGTATATTTTTTAAAGTTCCCCTATATTCATTACGCTCTCTGACTTCCCTTCTGTGAGCTCTGATAACAAAGCAGTGAGAGGATTGCTTGATTGTCTGCACTGGTCTGAGAAGTATAAATATCAATCAGCAATTACCTGATAAGTGGGATTAACCCTCCTCCCCCTCCCCAATGCAGTAAAAGATTAACCTATTTTCCTTTCATGTCTTGCTCACAGTCTAGTATTATAGCATTATCTATCCCTGTGGTGAGAACAATAGAGCAATTGTTTTGTCATTACCTTCTGTTTGCAATGAGACTATGTAGAAATAACTAGCAGCTGAAGTAAAGGAAGATCCGGCCATACCAAAGTGTTTTCTCACAGCTAGAGAAGGACAATATTTTATATTTTATTTGCATAAGACTACCTAATAAAACAAAATTGCCGAAAAAAAAAAAAAAAAAAGTTTTCCAGGAATATTGGTTTTAACAAAAATACTCCTTTCGGATGTGTCCCTGTAAAGCTATCAGGCTGTGCTTGGTACTGCAGCTAGTCCAATTTTCCAGATGAGTCGCAGTGCCTGTGTAAATTTGGACTATACACCTCCACCAGCTGTCGAACAGATATTCCTATTGAATCCCACATACACAAGTTTTCAACAGGTAGAGAAGAGAAAACCACTGCCAAACACCTTGGATGGAGACTGATCTCTAGGGTAAACAAAAGAATCGGGTATTAAAATTCAACATACCCCATATTTTTCTCTCTCGACAGAACCTATTGAGGAAGCATTAAGAGGCCTCTAATCACATTAGACAGTTGGTCAGTCTTGTCAAAATTGGTGGAATCGTCCATAGCAAGCGCTCTGAATCCTTCATTGTGCAGACCCTTGAAGGATCATCAAGATCCCAGATGAAACACTGGTAACTTATTTAAAGGAGATTATATTGCTATTCAACTTCCACGTACCCTGTTTAATTTACTTACTGTAAAATTAACAGATAGATTCGATCACTGAAAAAAAAGTCTAAGATCTGGATCACATATGCATCAGAGGTTCTGTTCAAAACCTCCATTGCAGAGGCATCACTGGGTCTGTTTAATGATGGACACCAACCGTGCCTGACAGACCCCATTAACTACAGCAGGGTCTCTCGGATTACTCTTAGTGGGTGTCATTTTAACAGAAAAAATAGGACTGATTGCTGCGCAAATTTTTCCATCATTTGTAACAGAATCTGTGCCGGTGGCTCCTAAAAAAGCCTCCAATGCAGATATGAACCTAGCCAAACTTTTAATTGGTTACCCTCATGCCATAGCTACAAGTCTGACACATTCCTACAGATTGTCCTAGGACTGTACTTAAAGGGAATCTGTCACCAAAATTTTGTTATTACTTACTAAATCAAGACCATGATCCATATTCTTTTCCTCTCAGTCATTTTTATTCCTGATTGTAGATTTCTCTATTCGGGCGTCTATATATGACTGTGGGGAAGACATTCTTGCTTGCACTGCTTTAACAGCAGTCAGAGAGATACCTTACAGCAGCTTCATGCACATAGGATTCTTAAGACATATTCTGTCCCATAGATTTGTATAGGAGAGTTTTCACTGTGAAGGGAGGGGAGAGGGGGAGCTGTGACATCTCCTCTTGTGACTGGTGGATTCTGTGTTATCTGTACACATTGGTGTCTCCTTTCAGTTTGACCCTGCTTTTACTGATAATGAGCACACTGCTGAACAGCTCTCTAAACAGAACAGGAAGTGTCAGACCAGTATTAGGCTTAGTGGCCAAAGTGAAAACTGCAGGACTTAATTATTTAAAAAATACTGAAAGTGATATGGAAAATAAAAATAAAAAATAACCAAAAATTCCTAAAAAATGTGTTTAACATAAAAATGTGAGTTAAACAATAAGTCATTTTTTGATGACACATTCCCTTTAACAAGTTTGAAGGAAACAAGGCATAACATAATTTACTCCTCACAGCTTTTTATTAGCAGCATTTAATTATCATCTGATTGTGATGAGTGCTCTTCTGGGACATCAATACTTTTCATTGAGGTCTGTTTTTTTTTAGGTGGATGATTTGTTTGTAGCACATAGTTCCCAGTGATGCTCTCTGCGCCAGTAAACATCTGTGCACTGAGATCATCAGCGATGCTCGCTCCAAGGATGTGTCTAAAATAATTTTTCATGAAAAGGGCGCCCAGTCAAATGCCTGCATTAATCAATGTCAGTTTTGCTATTTCCTTGTGTCAGTTTAGATGTAAAATGTTACATCGTTTTGTTAAAACAACAAAAAATTTATTTTCCCAGTGCTTAGAAGGTGCCAGGACTAGAGCATATGCTGAGCTAGTGCTGACAACGCTCAGGACGGAGGAAGGAAGGAAGAAGTTCAGTCAAGGATCCTTCACCACCCAGAAAAGAATTCTAATATACTTCCCATCCTAATTCTACTTCATCTACCTAATTTAATCCTGCTCAAAGGATTATCCTGTGTTCAAAATACATGTACACAGAATACCTCGAGTACTATAACTATATGGTAGACGAAACTTCTAACCCTTTAAGTTCCTGCCCTATTTTGGACTTCAAGACAAGAGTCCTTTTCGATGAAAACTTTGGATGCTTTTATTTATCTCTACTTTCTTCGGGGCTTCGGCCCTTTTTCCTCTTATAGATCTTCTATGCTGTGGCACATTTGAAAAAGGTCCATGTCCGAAATGTCAATCTGTTAGTGTCACATTACGTTATCCTTCTGAAGCCTGGAGAGATACTTAATAAATTTCAAACTAATGGAGTGCTGTCTATTATCTAAACAGATGCTATAGTGTTCCAACACAATGTAGACAAGCACCCGAAACCTTGACACATCCTTGGAGTGCAGCTTTTTAACATTTTTAACATTTATAGAGGAGACCTCTAACTCCTTAAGATCCTGCCCTATTTTGGACTTCAAGACACAGTCCCACAGTATAAATTTTCGATGAGAGCTTGGGATGCTTTTATTTATCCAAGCGATCCCCATTTTTTCATGAACTATTACAGTTTCTTTTATTGATAAATTTAGATTGAGGCTTAATGACTGCCCACTGGTTTTTGACAGTGGGCGGTGCTTGTACTGTGTCTGCAGGCACATCAAAAGACGGTGCTACCTTCATAGGGTAGTTAAAGGAGTTGTCTCCCTACAGAGTTTCATAGGATGCATGAATGAAATACTCTGTCACGTCCTGGTTCAGACTGACTGTAATTTGCATACAGCTCCATGGTGTATTCAACTCTGTGTTTTCAGTTGCTAATTAGTTCAGATTAGCTCAGAAGCTTCTCTGAAACTGCTAGCAGGAGTTTTTATCTGATCACTCAAACAAAAGCCCTAATTAGTGCTGTTTACTTTAGATAAATCAAGCTTTTTACTGCAGGCCAGCACAGAGCTGCCGCGACCTGTGTGATCACTGCTATCACATAGAACAAACAGCAGGGGTGGGGGAGAGATGTTTACAGGTCGGTCACTGAGGGAACTTAAATAGATAGGGAGGTCATAAATTCACTTGTATCTCCTTAACAGAAACAGATGAACAAAGCAATATATTTGGAAAATGTCTTTATTTTGTGTTCCCTACAATTTGAAAGCTATTCTTTGTAGCGAGACAACCCCTTTAACAGCTCCATTCCTAGAGCTGTCTGGGTGCACAGTCAGGATCAGAGGAAGCCTCCGATCCTTGCCGTTTAACACTTTGATTGCCGTGGTCCTTGACCTTGGCATAATCGAAGGGGATTACCCTGCCCTATCAGGTCACCAGGTTTCCCAGTGCCCAATGGAACCTGGGAAATGTTTTTACATTCAGCCCTGGGGACTTAGTGTAGCCCCAGGGCAGTCTATATAATGAGGCTGCTGTCAGGACACACTGTGTGTTGCCCTGACAGCAGTTTGTCTCAAACTGACACAGAATGAAGTATTTTAGTATATAGGAGTAGGCTAATACATTAGTAAGGGTCCAAAAAAAAGGGTGAAAGTAGTTGTCCCTTAGTAGAATTAAGAAAGAATTAAAAACATAAAGAAGTGTAAACAAAATAAAATAACAATAAATAATTAAAACATGTTATTTAGTTTGAAATGTGAATAATAGTATAAAAATTATTTAAAAATAAAACTAATGCAGACACTTTTTTATGTTCACGCTGCAATAAAAATGTAAAAAAAAATGTATTGTTTTATATGTAAACTCAAACTATGTCCCCTAAAAATTCAACTTTTCCTGAATAAAACAAGTCTTCATACATCGGTGTTACTGGAAAAAAAATGGGGGAAGCCCATTCTAGTAAATGACCCATACATTTAGGGTCTTTCCTTCCTGGGCTGTAGAAGTTATCTAGCCAATGACTGACCATGGAGGAAGTCTTTTACTCGCACTCCTCTGATGTAGTGCCACCAAGACAAGATGCTCCCAGCTCAGTGCTACCAGGTCTACTTTTCTTAATTCAGTTCTGGCTGGTTCCTCTGGTTCAGGACGAGAAGTATGAAGACTGGCAGCTTGAGCTTCACCCACTAAAGCCCAACAGGGACTCTAGGGGAACTTCTGTCAGAACATCTTGTACAATTACTGTCGCTCTCCCTGCCACACTCTGCCCCTCTACTCAAACTACAGGGCCTTATATTGACTTTATCCCCACTTTGTTACTATAACAACCATCCCTGCTTCAGACTTAGCCCAATTGCCCTTTTTTGCCTCCAATTGCCACTTCTGGCGGAAGTCCTCTCCACCCCCTTGTCCAATCAGGAGCTCGGTGTTGAAACACATGGGGCCACATGTATGAAAAATGTCTAGATCTAAAACTCACTTTGTTCCCCATGGCAACCAATCAGAGCTCGCCTTTCATTTTTCTAGCGCACTATATGAAATGAAAGGGGAGCTCTGATTGGTTGCCATGGGCAACAAAGTGAGTTTTAGACCTAGACAGTTTTCATACATTTGGCCCATGGTGTGAGGTGCATTAGGGGGCAAAAACGTAACCCTTGCTGACACAGGGGCCGACAACACTTTCCTAAAGATACACAACACATTATATACACTACATACAAATGACACATAATACACTGTGACAAGAATGCGTCCCTGACTCAACCTTACAGATACAATACCCTGTACTGGGGTATTACAATGGCATTCTCTCAAGAGCAGTAGAAAGATACTTTTAGAGACAACAAATTTACACTAATTCTCATTTTGTAGCGCAACTTGTGTATAATCAGTCAAGGCCTCCATGAGGGTTCATGTCTGTAAAATCTATGCATCTGTGTTTCTGGTATCAGGAGTCAAAAAAAGGGTCTTAACCAACTCGTCCTTTGGGCCCTTAATGCTCTCTACTCCTTTAGCAGGAACTTCCATGGAGCCAATCAGTATCCACTTTCATGTAGGCAAATCTTCCTGTGCTAATCTCTGTAGTCATAAATCAGCGCTAGAGAAGACATGTCAGGGAGAAAGAAATCACAGACGTATTAGGTTCTGGGACTGTGCCAGGATTCCAGGACTGTCTTTCTTGACATGAGGTTTGGTAGTCAAGCATTGCATGAGAGAGGCCCACGTGTCCCGTGTGGTCACCAAGCCAAGCTGTGGCCGTCCAGCTAAAGTACACTTAAAATATTTCCTCTTAAAAGTATTTTTAGGAACCTTTGTATATTTCCTACAGTCCTTGCCTCATAAAAGACTTTGTGGCATTTTACAATGTCTGATTAAGCAAAATGCTGCCATCATATGTTAACTGGCTTGCAACTGTATATCAATGGCCACATAGATAGATCTACAAAAATGACAAGACATGTAATACCGTAAGAGGAGATACATCAGTAACTGCTTTTATACAGAACACTACTAATGCAACTGCTCTCCAATTACAGTGCATTAGACAAACCTAATCTGTTTTATGTGCATAGCAACAAAATTACACACAATTGAAAATTGAACGTCAAGCTGCAATCTTTTCAAGATGTTCTGCTGCGCTGTGGCAGAAATAACCTTGCTTTTAATTGTTTCTACATGTATAATCCGTTATGAAATGGTTCTCAGGATCAATTTGGCATGTTACTTTAATTGTCAGAAAGGCCTGTCTGTCGTGCACAGCAAACTGCATCAGCAGGAGAGTTGTGCGGATTTAGAGAAATTGTTCATTTCTGCAACTATAATGTATACTTTAAAGAAGAAAGGTCTCAGAAACACAGAGGCTGGAATAAAAGGAATGGCTGATGAGGTACCATTCACATCACGTCTGGGCAATCCATGATAACCATTGTAATACAGTAAAAATGTATCCCAATAGATACTGTAGGGTGACGGGTGTGACAAGTATATAGAGCAAACATAATCCTTATTAGCAAACATATACCCTTCCTGCACCAGACACAAAAGCAGGGCCTACATATACCATTTATGCATTGGACAGAGACATTATACCTTTGCTAAATAGCGAAATCTTAGTCCAATTGGAAGTCTATGGCCCTGTCATGCCCCACAACAGTATCCATTGGGATACATTTTACGGTACCCCGACTTATACCCTGTGAATGGGGCTTGAATTGGTCTCAGTGTTTGTCTGAGAAAGGGAAATTAGACTCAGGATAGGGACTGATGTAAAAAGCGACAGTCTCTGTACAGAACTATGTACAGGCTACGCCTGGTCAACAGGGAAAACCTTGGGTGTACCATGGGGCATGGTGGGCCCCTTGGTAAGGTGGGGGTCAAGGCATGAATGCAGCTGGTATAGAGAGAGAAAGGAATAGAAAGGAATACAAAAAGCAAGTGGCACACTAAAAGAATCATGTGATGTCATGTACAGTAGCTGTAGAGTGGCTCCAAGAATCAACTCAACTGGTGGGTCCCAAGAATCAACTCCACTGTTGAGCCCTAAGAGTCAACTCACTCATTGGTGGACCCCAAGAATCAACTCCACTGGTGGGACCAAAGAATCAACTCCAGGCACCGTAGTTGGATACTCGACGCAGAATATATTGGTGATTTGTAAGCAACGTGACTTTTGAAGACCTGTGTTTCATACATTTGTCTTAAAGGGGTTATCCCACTACATTGATTCATTTTACCTCAGTCCTGTTTTCTTAGTTTCACTTTGAATTCAAGGGCGTGTTTATTGGCTTCTACTAAGCTGCAGTAGAAGCCAGGTTTGTAGCTACAGCAACCAGTGCTAGCAGCCTATCATGAGAGATCAAACAGGTCTGTAGCTATAGTGACCTGAGAATCTGATGCAGCTCATACAAGAGGGGATATCTAGGAATAGGTAGGACACTGTTAATGGACATATACTGCAACGTGACTTGTTTTTGCAAGATCTTTAACATAAAAAGCTATTTTTGTCATGAGACATCCCCTTTAATGCCATAATTTCTGGTGGAAAGATGTGCGAAATGTATAAATCTGGTGCAAATAAGATTGAGGATACCCTATACAATGAAATCTATGCCAGTATCTCGCCAGGAGATACTGGCATAGATTTTTGCTGTAAATTATAGAAAATGTGTCGGGCCTCTCCTACTAAGTCCTACCTACTTTTATAAAATAAAGTTAAAAAAATTACTACTTTTAAAACTTTTTTTTAAAAAAACTAGCATACATGACATAAAACAGGGCTGTCAAACTCATTTTCACCAAGGGGCACATCAGCATTATTATTGCCCTCAGAGATCCATTTCTAACTGTTAGGTACCTTGTTTTCAAGCATCTTATACTCTTGCTGTGTTAGGGTGAATATTATGATCGGGATTTTCTTCATGTTACGGTGCCTAATACATTTTCTTAAGCAATATAGGTAAAAACCATCCTCTTTAAGAGAAAAAGGGTAAAATCCTTAGGTGGTCCCTAACAAATCGCTTAGAAACGGTGTACGCAAAGTGTTTACCTGCACTTTTTATACTCCCGGAACTTATCATATATTTTATCTAATTGTTATTAGGGTACCATTCTCTATGTTCTTGCAGCTGCTTGCCGTCTGGTTAATGTGAAATATTTTTTTTTTTTTTTTTTTTTTTTTTTTTTTTTTTTTTTTTTTTTTTTTTTTTTTTTTTTTTTTTTTTTTTTTTTTTTTTTTTTTTTTCAAAGGAAAATTTAGAGTTTTAAAAAAAAAAAAGTAAAAATAAAATCTTTTGTACCTGTATATGTTTTCTGTCGTGTTTTTTTAAAATCCCAGTTCTCAACTATTCCAAAAATTTAAATTTTAGTTTTAATAATTTTTTTTGGGGCCGCTTTTTTGCTGGTTATGTGAATCTTATGAATGATTAACATTCTCCCAAGCATTTATGTTACCACAGGGAGCGTATGATATTACTTAAAACTCGATGCAGTTCATAATTATGGAGCCTATATATAATCATATCACATCGAGCTAGGAATTAACTGTATCCAAGTTGCTCCTTTCATTAAATAGGATTTATATAGGATTGTGGGTTTACAAAGATGGTGAAATGTAACCAGACAATTTTCTATCCTACTATTAACTCACGCAAGATGTTATTAAACTGCACTAGCACTGCTGGAGTTTGCCCAATACATACATGTGCCGAAACGCTAAAATACCTTTCCGTCTGTTTGTAATGAGTGATAATTAGATTTATAGTTAATAGGGTACAGTGAGATCATTTCTCTCAGCAGTATTTTGGGAATGACTTACATAAAGAACTATGAAGCTGGAGGTTAATCATCAGTTCTCTCGTACATACAGAAATAATTAAAGACGTTTTTCGGATTTACTTGAATAAAGTTTAATCCCTGCAAAAATTCTACAACTTTGTAATATATTTTTTGTTTAAACTCTTTACCATGTTCAAGATTTCTGTTTGCTTTCAGTAAGCACTTGTCTTTAATTAAAAGCAGCAAACCTGAACATACCTAGTCCTGCTCTCAGCTGCAAAGTGGATACAGTCATAGCGGCAGCAGGGTGGCTCAGTGTTTAGCACTGATGCTTTGCAGCATCCTTGGTTCTAAGGACATCTGTAAGGAGTTTGTATGTTCTCCCCATGTTTGTGTGGGTTTCCTCCAGGTAGCCCAATTTCTCCCACATTCCAAAAACATACTGATAGGTTAATCTGGAATTTAGACTGTGAGCCCCAATGGGGACAGGGACCAGTGTGAATTATAATCTCTGTACAGTGCTGTGGAATATAACAGTGCTATATCAATGAATAAAAAAAATAAATAGAATTCAAATCAAGGCAATGCTCTGTGAGATAAAGTGGCTGTATAAATCTCTTTGGGGGTTTGCAGCAAGGTTTTAGGCTATGTCCACACTGCACAGGAATACAATTGCATTTTCGGCGCTTTTCGTTTTTTAAAAGCGCCCAGGATATGATCGTTCCTGCAGCCCCATAAACGGCAATAGAAAAGACGAGCTGCAGTCTCCACAGCTCATCTTTTCTCTGCTCGTCTTCTGGTGCTGGCGTATTATACAACCTGTTGTATAATACGCCGGCGCTTTTAGTTTTCTTGGTGTCTTCCCATACAATACAATTGTATGGGTGACGGCAAAAAAACGAGAAGCGACCGCGGTTTTTGCACAAAGCGTGACAAAAGCCACAGTCCTGCATCAGAAAAAAAAAGGTCGCTTTTGGGCCGTTTTTTGTCTGATGCAGTGTAGACATAGCCTTAGTATGGGATCCAGGCTCTTTAGACTAGGCTAGACACAATTGTATCCACCTTTCAGCTGAGAGAAGGACCAGCTCTGTACGTTTGCTGTGTATGGGTATGTTCACATGACATACATTTGCACTTATTTTACAGTGTATTCTGCATTGAAATACTCCCCAAACTAAGCCTCAAACAATGTTATATGCAGCTCTCATTGATTTGAATGTAAAATACAAGCTGTCATTCACATAACGCATGTTTGCAACGTGTATTTAGGGACAATATGAATTATGTAAATTTAAGTGCCTTGTTAATTTTTGAGACATTTACCCGAGCAAAATCCTCATAGAGAGAGTAGCGGAGCAAATTATCAGCACATAAACACCACAAAATATGCTTCATACTTTGCAACAAATACACTTTGAAATATACCTCTAATCAGCCGTATTCTGAATCTCATTTTGAAGCGAAAATTTACACTTCAAAATTACACTAAAGTCATACCATATGACTGTAAAGAAATGTGTTAACATTCACATATGGAAAGCAGAGACCTCGAAAATAAAGAAGTGAAACACAAAGGGGCACATTTACTGTGGCAACCGTACAAGAATTCTGGTGCAATTTGTGTGAAAATACTGGCGTACATGCTTTGCACCACATTCATTATGGCGACATGTATGAAATTTGGCGTTCGTGCGCCAGATTTCATGCACCTAATAACGGCATAGAAATCACCTGATTTATGAGCCCACTCTACAGCAGGTCATAAATCAGGCGCATTCCAGCGCTCGGGCGACATTTCTGACGTAGCTATACCACTTTGAAAGTGGTATACCTGTTCCAGCTGTAATGCGCCTAGAAATGCCGTAGTGAAGCTATAAATATGTAGCTTCGTATGATTCTAGTGCGCCCCGCCTCCCACATACCCCCGAGATCGGGCACATCACAAAGTGCCGCTTGCGCTTTGTAATGTGCCCAGGAGTGGCGTGCGGGAGATTTAAAAATGTAGTGAACGGGGCTGTGCCTAATATCGGGCTGAAGAGATGCCAAATACTGTATCTGGTGCAGCCCCGTTCATACATGCCGCCCTATGTGTTTTAGACAGTTTTAGACACTTAAAGCTATGAGACAAAGATATGAGACAAACATATGCTATACGCCAAGATAGGAGTCAAAGATATGAGTTAAATAAATGTTTGAGATTAGGCAATGATACAAAGATATGCTATGAGACAAATGTATGAGACAAATATATGAGACAAAAATATGCTATGCACCAAAGCTATGAGACAAAGATATGTTTTATGCCAAGATATGAGACAAAGCTATGAGACAAATATTTGCTATACGCCAAGATATGAGACAAAGATATGCTATCCGCCAACGATATGAGACAAACATATGCTTTGTGACAAAGATATGAGACAATGATATGTTATGCGCCAAAGATATGAGATACAGCTATGAGACAAATATGAGGCACAGATATGCTAAGAGACAAAACTTTGAGACAATGCTATGAGACAAAGATATGATGAACAGATATGCTATGAGACAAAGCTATGAGACAATTCTATGAGACAAAGCTGTGAGACAATGCTATGAGACAAAGATATACTATGCGCCAAAGATATGAGATAAAGCTACGAGACAATGCTATGAGACAAAGCTGTGAGACAATGCTATGAGACAAAGCTACGAGACAATGCTATGAGACAAAGCTGTGAGACAATGCTATGAGACAAAGATATACTATGCGCCAAAGATATGAGAAAACTATGAGACAAATATTTGACACAAAAATATGCTATGGACCAAAGCTATGAGACAAAGATATGTTTTATGCCAAGATATGAAGCAAAGCTATGAGACAAAGATATGCTATCCGCCAACAATATGAGACAAAGATATGAGACAAAGATATGCTATCCGCCAAAAATATGAGACAAAGATATGACACAAATATATGAGGCACAGATATGCTATGACACAAAGCTTTGAGACAAATATAGGAGGCACAGATATGCTATGAGATAAAGCTATGACACAAATATATGAGGCACAGATATGCTATGACACAAAGCTTTGAGACAAAGCTATGAGACAATGCTGTGAGACAAAGATATGAGACAAAGATATACTATGAGCCAAATATATGAGATAAAGCTATGAGACAAAGTTATAAGACAATGCTATGAGACAAAAATATGAGACAAAACTATGAGCCAAAGATTTGAGACAAAGCTATGCACCAATGATATGAGACAAAGCTATGCGTCAAAGTTATGAGACAAAGCTATGCACCAATTATATGAGACAAAGCTATGCACCAATGATATGAGACAAAGCTATGCACCAATGATATGAGACAAAGCTATGCGCCAAAGTTATGAGACAACGCTATGCACCAAAGATATGAGACAAAGCTATGCACCAAAGATATGAGATAAAGCTATGAGACAATGCTATGAGGCAAAGCTATGCAACAAAGATATGAGATAAAGCTATGAGACAATGCTATGAGGCAAAGCTATGCAACAAAGATATGCGACAAAGATATGAGACAAAGATATGAGACAAAGATATAAGACAAAGATATGCTACCCTGTGCTATGCAAGGCATAGCACATGCCAGATTTATGAACTCACATACAACAGTTTCATACAGACTGTCACATTCTACCGTCCTCTATATCGATTTAGAACTGGCTTGTTGGGGCCAAGTTTCATACATGTCCCCATTAGAGTAGACAATTTACGCAATGTCACTACCAGTGTCCATCTTTATATTATCACCACTGTTACATCATCCAGCTCATCTGGTTCACTGTCTGTCAACCAGAGATTTCGGGGCATTTCTTTAGACAACTAATCCAACTATTGTGTTTTTATTTTGCTGAAGCAACATTTGGTACAGCAGAGGTTATGAGGCAGGCAATCCAACAATAGGAATAGTGATTCGATCCAACCTGGATGTCTCAAGGTAGTGAAAGAGTTAATAGTAACATCCTTGGTCGTAAAGCTGTTAATGCTAGTATCTTTAGATGTGTATGATAATGAAGGGGTTAATGGTTATATCCCTGATATCCCCTGATAAAAAATTCATGCCTTGTGCTCAAAGATAGTAAAGGGGCTAAAGGTTATACAGTATCTCTGTAGCATCAAGAAAGTGAAAGTATTCATGGTAAGATTGTGTGTGGTCTAGGATAGGGTAGCAAAGGGGTTAACAAAAGTGGGGGCAGGAAGGGCACTGACTGCACAAGTAATGTTGGCCCTATAAACTGAACAATGTGACCTGAAGCTATTAGCCATGGATGCTATACCCAGAATCTGATATGACCCATGCTAGGAGGTCAATTGTGTGACCTCCTTTAGGGCATCAGTGTATGTGATGACATAATAATGGGCAATCTCAGTGATAAGTTTAAAGGCCCCAGAATAGATGGTGATGTAAGAGAAGGAGGTGGTGACATTGTAGGGTGTTGACCCTATAAAATAAATGCCAGGAACTGCTCCTATCAGACAGCCCCCAATGATCCATACTGCAGCAATTGGACGATGTGTTCTCTTTAATGTCCCTCTGTGGGCTATGAAGCTGGTGGGAATGTCACTAGCCTGGTAGCATCACCATTGATTACATCATTGGGAGACCATCAAGGACTTGGGCTGGTGGGTGTAGTCATTGATGTCATAAGCGTAGTGACATCTTAATGAGCATTGTCAGTGACACTGCCTGACCTAGGCCTTTCAAAGTATCACAATAGTGTGGATATTAGAGGTCAGAGGCATGGCAGTGATATCACAAGAGGTTTGGCTCCATAAATTAAGTGCCGGGACCTACATCTGCCTGAAAGCCACAGCGGCTGCAGCCAGTGATGTGGATGTTGTATTTCAGAGGTGTTTTACCTCCCCTTTAAGGGCCGATTCACACGGCCTATTCAAGCCGTAATTGCAGGACGGATTCTGCCCGCAATACGGCTTGAATAAGGGGCGGGGGGCGCTGCCCGCCGGCCCCATTGACTTTCATTATCCACGGCGCATATGCCGCCGGGATAATGAACATGTCACTTTCTCCCCGCCTGGCGTATTCACCAAGCGAGGAGGAGAGACGGAATCCATAGTTCTCTATGAGAACTGTGGATTACCGTAATGGCTGGGACGGATTCCAGCCGTATTGCAGCGCAGTACAGCGCGCAATACGCCTGCAATCTGTGCCCAAAATAAGCCGTGTAAACGGCCCTTATCACTTCATATTGAAATATGGAGGCCAATATTACTGCCTGGGAGTTGTACCTCATCAGCAATGCATGCACAGATGTCATAGAGATTACTTTATGTGTCCCCTCCCTACATCAAGTAGTGAGGTCACAGGTAAGAGAAATAGCAGTCGATGTTGTTACAACACTTGATGATCTGTAAAAACACATGCCATCAAATTAACACATTATTTATTCCATACTCTAAATAAAAATAGAAGATAACACCTTTCTCCCGCTTCCCCAAAGCAAAAAGAAAAGTTATCAAAAAGGTGTTCGTGTCCTTATATGGTACCAATAAAAACTTACAGTTGTCATGCAAACAAAACTCACACAACTATATATGTGATATATGTTAAAATGTTATGGGTCTTTGAATGAAGCAGCAGGAAAACATATTAAAAAAGTGTTTTTATCCTGCAAAGTAGTAAAACATAAAAAAAGTATAACATTTGGTATCATCGCACAAAAAATTGGTACATTTCTTTAAAATCTCAGGAAAAGGCCATACTTACTTGCAAGACAATGAGAACTCTTGACGTGGGTTGAGAACTTAAAGGGGTTGTCTCACTACAATGATTAGCTTTCAGCATGACTTTTCCCAAATACATTCCTCTTTTGATTTTACCTTGGGCAGCAGATAAGAGACATTGGGGCAGATTTATCAAGGCACTTGCGCCAGAATTCTGGCTCCATTTGCACCAAAACAAGCTTTTCACCACATTTACTATCTGTTTAGACAATTTCAGACGCTACTGCGCCTCTTCCGGCAAAAGGGATGTGGTGTTGTAAAGGGGGTGTGGCTTTGTGGGAAGGGCATGGCTTAAAAGAGACAAAAAATGCGCCCCTATTTTGCTGAAGTTTCTGGCGTGAAAGTAAGCCAACTTATTTGTGGTACAAACTTAGACTAGACAGTTCTAACCTGCGGCCAGATTTATCAACACTGTGAGTATTGTATAGTATTGTACAACACTGTGAGTATTGTATAGTATGCCCCGCAATTACACCGGGTGTTCGAAAGTCGCGCTGATCGGCGCGTACTCCCGCGACGCGGAGGGGGGGGGGCAGCAGCCCGCCGGTCCCATAGATATACACTACTCACGGCGCAAAAGCGCCGCGAAGAGGTAACATGTCACTTATCTCCCCACGCGTACAATACGATCGTATTGTACGAGCGGGGAGACAAGGCGTAATCCATAGTTGTCTATGAGAACTATGGATTACCTTAATTATGGGGCGCATTTCGAATTACACAGCGAAATGCGCCCCCAAATAAGCTGTGTAAACATAGCCTTAGACTGTCAAGTCTAACTTTTCACTGTCTAAAAGTAAGACACTATTGATAAATCTGTGCCATTTTATCTGCTTTGAGTGCACACAGGTTTCTCTGGTTACCATCCTGCACTCCCTCTAATTAGACAGAGAGCAGGGAGTGATGTCATCACTGGATTGCTTTCAGGTTAAGAAACATAGAAGAATTACTTTTGATTGTTTACTTTGAGCCCTGTAGATAACATCTCCTGCAGTCATGTCAGTGCAATTAGAAGAGCTCAGAATAAGGAGATGACATACTAATTACTGCTATTGAACCACCCACAGCCTGTTCAAGAAAAATTATGAAGCATGAATTTGAAGTTGCCTTTAGCTCTGTTAAACAGCATGGTGAGACCACCCCTTTTAGCATTTTGGCAAAAATATCAACTAATACCACGTTTGATATATTTTCAGTATGCAGTTTGGACCTATGATACTGGGGACCAGAGGATGTCAGTATTTTGTTGTGGACACTTGGAGTATACTGGCCAGTCCATTTGATTAACTAGTAGAGGTGTCCCTAATAGGGTGTAAGCCAAAATGATGCACTACATGAAACCATATGGCTAGCACTCTATAGAAGCCTTATCTATGTGGTATAATGGTATAATGCTAGGCAGCCACCCCCTCATAAGTAGTGGGTGTGTGAGCAATTGTTCATCAGTACTGTGCATCTGTGTAACTTCTCCCATGTAACACTATGGCTTTTATTGCCTCCACTGGGAATGGATTTTTGACCTGCCTTTGTAGCAGTAAATATGGCCCTCTTTCTGTGATTAATCATCGTACCGACCCACATGATACAGTTTAAATATTATCCTTACTGCAAAGTGAATAGTATTAAAATCAAAACCCAAAAAACAATGAAGGATTCCTCCCTGTTACAATCAACGGATAAGCAAGGAATTTCATGTATTTCTACTTCTGCATATGTTTGTTCAAAGTAGTTGCATGTCAGCTAACCATACTGCACAGCCTTGGCTAGTTGAGTGAGTTGGCTAATTGCTAGTTATACTTATTTAGCAGTATAAATGGTTGTTGATAGCCCAATGATTCATAAAAATTATTCCATTCATTACACTCCCCAATATGATGTCATAAAAAAAACTAATTCCATTTAAAAACAAATCCTTATACAGCTGGTGAAAGAAAAATTTTGCTCTGTCCCTAATGTCCATAAAAAGCTATGTCCTTAAGGGGGTTTAAATAAGTGATGTTTCATCTATCTTTTAATACCCAGGGGATTCTATGCCCTCTTACACTTCAAAATAACTGCAGATCCTGAAGGATACTTTGTGGTTTTTAATATTATATCTTAATCAATATATTTATATAAACATCAAATAGATACCTGATGAATTATTTATTACACAGTTACAGATGTGAAATCTATAGCCGGTCCACTTTCATGCAATGAGGCAGTCAGAGTGATTAAAAATGCTCTTTCTTCAAGTATAAATCCATCCAGCACCACAGCATAAGCTGAGACAGAAGTATAGCTTGTCATCAGTGACCACACTATCACCAGAAATAAATTGATTTAATAATATTATTATTTATTTTAATGCCCTATTGGCGCTGTACAAGCCAAGGGGTTCAGGTACATAATATAAGACAAATGCAATAACACTAAGTAACATACAGATATGGAAGGAGAGAGGAATCTGCCAACAAGAGCTTACAATCTGCAATATATTTATTATCTTTCTCATATTCTCTATAAGTTCTATATTTATCCAGTGCGGAGAGGACACATTGCAGTTACTGTACTTATGTATGTATTTTAGTGACCACTTCAAAGGGGATGTATCGCTTCTTCAGTTCGGCTGTTCTCTTGAAACTTGATGCTATCACTTCCTGAAATCCAGGGGCGTTTCTTCCCCTCCCAGCCGAGCTTTTCTTAGCTGACCGGGGAATTACATCATCCCCCCCGCCACTGTTCATGCTGGCATCAGTATTTGGTCCCCCCCCCCCTCCACCTATCACTGTCCTCTCCCTAAGCAGTCTTATTTTGTAAGAGCTGTGTACATACCACAGGCCTGCATCCAGTCTAAACAGTCTTATATGAACTCAGCTCTGATCTCTCACATCTGGAGGTTTGCTACAGTTGAATCCATCCATGGCACAGATCTGTCTCCCTTCATGTTTACATAAGGCACCGATGCAAAATTCTGCTGTTTTCTGATTGTAGCAGTAGCTGCAGTGTCAATGAGGAGCAGTCAGCTGTATAGAGTGAAATTTTTGTCGGCCCCTTACATGCAGGAGCATTAAGGCACCGTGGCACAATTGTGCTGTTTTCTGATTATAGAGACAGCTGCAATGTCAATGAGGAGGAAGCTAGCTGTATAGAGTGAAATTGTTGTCGGCCCCCTAATTCTGAGTGAGAGGCAGGAATGCAAGCTTTGTGAATATGGCTGTCTGGGGGCCGGACAGATTGTAAATTATTAGAGCCCTCAGTTAATGAAACGCAAGGAGGAGGGTTCCGACTTTCCACCAGCACTGGAGAAGTTTGTTTACAGAAAACGAAGATAAGGAATACTGTGAAAACAAGACAGCTTTGATAACGACATCCAATTGCAAAGTTGTTTGTTTTCATTGTACCCTTATTCTGAAGACCATTTAATGAAATGATACAACCCCTTTAACCAGTTCCTGACCAGGTTCTTGACCCCCTTCCTGACCAGTCATATTTACCTTTTCTGTGGTACATGCAAATTTGAATGCTTTCACACTTGGCTACTCTACTAACTTCATCACCTTTTTCCCGTGATACATTAGGCTTTATCTTTATGTTATTTAAAAAAAAAAAAAAAATTATGTATAATGGAAAATAATTTTAAAAAAAGTATAAGTCTGTTTTTTACATTTTTATTCATTTTTTTAATGTAAAAGTGGCACTAAAATAAATTGTGTACTTGTGTCCCTTTTCTGTCACAGAGGTTTGTATTTAGGAGATATAAAGTTTTAGGTCTTCAGTGGCAGGGCAAAAAGTTGCTGTTTGGGCTGTTAATTTTTTATTAATGATATTTTATTGTGCATGTGTGTATCTGTGTGTGTTTTTAAATGCTTTATTTTACATATTGTGCCCCCATATAAGATAACTGGGACTGATATTTTAGCCCAAGTTACAGTGGAAATTG
Organism: Phyllomedusa bahiana; assembly: GCA_025379985.1. NCBI lineage: Eukaryota > Metazoa > Chordata > Amphibia > Anura > Hylidae > Phyllomedusa > Phyllomedusa bahiana. The sequence goes on from JAODAL010016864.1 coordinate 70,717, forward strand.
AAGGGGAAACAACCCCCTGTATTTACTATAGAGCTGTTCTCGATCTGATAGGACCCAGCGGCATCTACAACTACCAAGCCCTATTACGCGACTGTCGGTGCCGGAAAGACTAGCTTCCTGCTAGTCACATTGTGTGCTGTATATTCATTGATTGGGAAGATAAGAACTGTAATAAACAATCCCTGTCTTCTCAATGGAGAGCCAAGTATCACTGATATCCAGTTCTTCACTCACACAGCTGCACAATTAGGGCGACATGTATGAATGTTGGCGCTAACAGGCCAGTTCTAAATAGCTTTAAAGGGAATCTGTCGGCAATTTTTTTTTTTACTTATTAAATCAAGCCCCTGATCCTTATGCTTTTCCTCTCAGTCGTTTTTATTTCCTGATTGTAGATTTATCTATTCGGCCATCTATATATGATTGTGGGGAAGACATTCTTGCTTGCACTGCTTTAACAGCAGTCAGAGAGATACTTTACAGCAGCTTCATGCCCATAGGATTCTTAAGACAGTTTCTGTCCCATAGACTTCTATAGCATAGGTTTCACTGTGAAGGGAGGGGACATCTCCTCTTGTGACTGGTGGATTCTGTGTTATCTGTACACATTGGTGTCTCCTTTCAGTGTGACCCTGCTGTTACTGATAATGAGCAGAAACTGAAAAGCTCTCTAAACAGAACAGGAAGTGTCAGACGATTATTAGGCTTAGTGGCCAAAGTGAAAACTACAGGACTTAAGAATTATTAAAACAATATTGAAAGTGATTTGGAAAATTTAAAAAAACATAACCAAAAACTCCTACAAAATGTGTTTAACATAAAAATGTGAGTTAAACAATAAGTAATTTTTTGATGACCCATTCCCTTTAAGGCAGAATGTATGAAGCTGTTCTTCTGCAGGCCATACATACAGGATCAGTCTAGTGCCAATATGATAAGTCTGGCTCAGGCACCACCTTTACCCTGGTCTGGCTGTTCTAACTGCTCTGTGCTTTGGTTTGGCATCAAAGAATCATAAATGTGTCTAATTCTACGAATTTGATGCAAAACCCCCAAAATGGCCCTGATTTTTAGTGCCTTAAAAAGTGTTGCGCTGGCACTTATTGCACCAAAGTTTAGAATGCGACTGTTCATCCATCTATAGAACAGCTTTCTGATGCCAGATAACTGGCGCAGCCCCGTTCATACATGAGGGCCTTAGTGTACAGCTGCACTCTTTGCACAGAGATTCCAGAACACAGAGATAAGCTGCCACTGCTCTGATATTTATAGTCTATGGGCAGTCAGCAAAGGTTAATGAAGGGATTGTCTGAGATAAACAACCTCTGTCCATACACCCCTTTCAAGACTGGAATATGTATTACCACATTGGCAGGGACATAGCTAAAGGCTCAGCCCTGGTGCAAAACTTCAGCTTAGGCCTCGCTCCTTTCGGCAACTTCTCTTCATGACTGTGGACCACTACTTTATAACAACAGGTTCCCTTCTTGTAGTGTGGTGCGCTGTGGAAAATTGTTTCTATTTAAATAATCAAATATACCCATTGAAAAAAATGAGCTACATGATCTTCTTACATCATATACCCCTTTTACAATCCACACCTCTTTTTTTACAGTCCCCGGCTCACATGAGAAAGAATATTTGCCTGTTGAGAACACTTTTAAAATTGTGTTTTTATGAACCATATTCTAAGAGCCATAACTTTGTTTTTTTTTCGATGGGGCTTGAATCTAGCACATCATGGAAGCCCCATATTATAAGTTATATTTTATTTAAAATACTTCATAAGCTCCATACCTGACAGTTGCAGCATGACAAATCAAAGGAGATCTAGATGGAGAGGAAGAGCATAAGTGGGCATTTCCATATAACGTAGCCATGCCTCTCCTCTCCATTTATAATTGAGCCTTGAAAAAAGAGGCGTCTTGTTTCTGTTTAAAAAAACAAGTACCTCCTCTGTGATGTCATCACACCACCTTCCATGCACACTCCGAGGCTGATATTCAGTCTCTGTAGTTGAGCAAACATGTTTGGCTAAACCATAGAGGATAACTGTATTGTGCACAAGCTATATGGGTTTTGTTTTCTCCCTCTTATCTGCTCAGGAATAAACATAAGCTCCGAGCAGGCAGCGTTAACTGACTACAGACAGGGTGGGGAGGGATGAGGGCTGAGCAGGGAGCGTCTGCATGTTTACTCAGATAATTACATTACAACCAGCGGATTCTCTATACAGCAGACACAGGCTCTGACACAAAAACAAAGCTAGTAACACTGCTTTTTTTCTCACCCTCCCTTCAAAGCTCGTTCCTGTGTCCTATCATCAGATAAGAAGTGCAAACAACACAAGCATGGCTAGGAGCTTGCCAGATCAGCTCCTGGTCATAGCTAATGTAAACAGTCAGGAAACTAAGGGCATCTAAGTCAGGCTGCAGCTCTCAGAGGCTTCACTTTTTTTAATCACATATATTTAGAAAAGTGATTAAATACCCATTTTGGAGGATCCCACGTCAACATTAGATCATGACAATACCCCTTTAAATTTCAACCAAAAGCCAACTATCCCTAACTTTTTGTGAGTATTGTATAATTCATTAGTATAGACTCCATTGAGGGGCTACATCATACTTGCCAATTTTTTCTCACCTGATTTCTAGAGATTTTAGCCTGGCCACCAGGAGCACCCCCAATTTGCCAGGGAATGTCAATTTCAGGGCATGATTTGATGTATCTTATTTTGCAAGAGTCTCCTAGAGAGAATGGGAAGGTTGGTAAGGATGAGCTTCATTAATCCCAAGGAGTCCAGGACACTGTTCTGTATTCTACATACAAAAATACCAACCGCTGCTATGCCACATACCTGTCACTATAAACTAATACATCGCTACAGGCTTTTGCATTTTACTGCACTTCTTTTGTTCAGCACATGGCTCTGTTATATTGTAGTGAGCTACAATTGGCAGGAAAGTGTGAATTTAAATTATACTGTGCCTAATCCAATGGTGCCAATTGTCCTCTGGGGCCCATTTGTGTCTCTGCTTTACATGTTTACTATAGTCCCTTGTTTTGTCTGATTTGTGATTCGCTGAAAGCCTTTTTTGGCTGTGTAAATGCAGAAACATTCACGTATGGAGGAGCTGTAGCCCAGCATGGAGATTAGAAACACAAACCAATTTCATAGCAGCTGTTTCTGATGAGCTTACTACTCTTTCTTGCCAGGACATTCAGCTGCATCATGTTTTACAGTAGGCTTGGCAAACCAAGGGTTAGAGGACAGCTGCAGTCGGTGTATATGAAGGCTGGGTCCACAAATTGGTCATCATTTACTAATGTGGTTGCACCAGAAAAAGGTCTTAAAATGTGCTGAAAAAAGAGAGGCAATTTTGCCGCAACATGTCCCAGACACATTTATTAAGGATTTAAGACAGTTTCTGCTTGACAGGTAGGTGTGGCTACCGAAAAGTGGATGTGGGGAAGTGGGCGTGGCTACAATGTGACATGCTACTCCAAAATTTGCACCAATATTGCGGTAAAAGTCTGGGACCATATGTATGAAAACTGTCTAGGTCTAAAACTCACTTTGTTGCCCATAGCAACCAATCAGGGTGCCCCTTTCATTTCATATAGTGCTCTGGAAAAATGAAAGGGGCGCTCTGGTTGGTTGCTATGGGCAACGAAGTGAACTTTAGGCTTAGACAGTTTTCATACATGTGGCCCCTGGTGTGGAAAGCAAGCCAAAAAAAATGGTCTAAAAGTAAGACAATTCTAAAATGGCACCAATTTATCAAGTAGCAGAAGTCACTTTGATGCATCTGATGCATTTTTAGATTACCTGTCTAAATTAACGCTGTCTAACTTTTATACAACAATAGTAAATGAGGGATATTCTGTTTTAAAACAAACCAAAAATCACCCAGCAGAAAAAGCATGCATTTTTTTAGTGAACTCAAATGTAACTTGTGTCCCCCATTTAAGTGAATCCTAAAAAATGTGTGCACTTCTACTGCATGCGTTTTGATGACTTTTGTTTCACACACATGCATTTCAGGGGCGTCACTAGGCTTGTGCCCCAAATGATATTGCTGCTGCCCAGAACTGGCAATCTTTCCACAGGGCAGATTACAGGTGCGTTGCCAGCTCCCGTGCCAGCTCCCATGGGCCTGAAGCAACAACAGTCTTCTCAACTGTATGCACGTCTTCAGGTGCTACTGTGGAGCAGGTGGGACCGGTGGGTTCCAAGCAGGCTTACAGCCTACCAGGGTATACAGTACAGACGCCATAACGTAATTACATCACACCGCTTAAGCCAGAAGTAGCGTCATCACGTAGCGGATCAGGGAGACAGGGGAATGGGGAGAGATGAGTATTATCTTTTTCTTATTTTTAATCGGCTACTTATATACCTGACTGCCTACTGGAGTACTTATATACCTACCAACCTACTGGAGGGCCCTATATATCTGCCAGCCAACTAGGGGGGGGGACCTACTGTATATACCCACCACCCTACTTGAAGATACTATATACCTGCCAACTTACTTGGGGGCTGTATATACCTGCCAACCTCCTATGGGGACCTATATACATACCAAACCACTGGTGGCCCTATAAACGTACCCACTGGGGGAATTTATAGATAAACCAACCTACTGGGGGACATATAGACTTACCAATCCACTGGGGGGATCTATAGATCTACCAACTTACTGGGAACCTATATATCTACCAACCTATATATCACTGTGGGAAGATATAGATACAGGAAATAAACATGTGAAATCATTATGAGCAGCTATACATGAGGGTAATAACAATAATAAAATTCTATTAGGGGTCTGCTATAGGCAACCAAATACAACAGAACCCATGGCTAATCATAATGAGGTATTTATCATGGACAACTTTAACTACCCAGAATTACATTGGGAAGCTGAAACCTGTGGCTATCATAAACAGGTTTTTGTCCATAACTAAAGACATTTACCTTTCCCAACTGGTACAGGAGCCGACTAGAGGACAGGCTTAATATTGACTAATAGACCTCACATAGTTCAGGTTGGGGGCACCTGGGAAATAGTGACCACAATATAATATATTTCCACTTATCCTCCAATAGAGTTTTCTGTCGAGGAGCCACAAAAACGTTAAATTTCAGGAAGGCTAATTTTAATCTGTGTCTTCAAAAATAACAGAATATATAGTAAATGGGAGATTTTTAAAAACATCTTAAAGGGTTTTCTTACTACAAAGATTACCTGTTACCACTGATATCAGAACTTTTTGACAGGATCTGAGGTTCTAGAATTTTCTCCAAGTTGGATCTCCACATTTGACAAGGGGATGAATGGAAGACTGCTTTCAATACCCGAGATGACCACTTCAAATATCTTGTGATACCCTTCAAGCTCTGTAACACCCCTGCAGTCTTTCAAGAATTTGTAATGGACATTTTTCGAGACCTACTGTATGACTGTGTCCTTGTCTACCTGTACGATATTCTAATACTGTCACCAGATCTGGGTTCTCACCAGATCACATTGGGTCTGTGTTTGTTGTCGTGAGAATTGCCTTTACACCAAGTTTGAAAAATGTCTCTTTGAGTGCGTCAGCTTACTATTCTTAGGCTACATCATCCCTGCCCAAAGACTCCAAAATGGACCCTGATCAGTGTCGGACCGGTCGGTCTGGGGCCCACAGGGGAGTTGATCTTGGGGGCCCACCCTACTGTACATGAAAATATTACCGGCCTCTCGGACATAAACGCGCCCATTTTACCACATAATACAGTGTGCAAAACAGAACTGTAATGTGTAGTACAATATAAAGTTAGTCACACATTTGTCAGTTTAACAATTCATAGACACAGGGCTAAGTAGCTCCATCCATATCACCCACCGGCCCACATACAATATCCCCCCTCCATGTTTTCCTTGGTCACGCCCCTCACCACCTTCTAAAATAAACACCAGCAAGAAAGTAAAAGTGTAACTCCTATCACAGGGTCAGGTGTTCCCTCACTGTTACAATCAGTGATACATGTACACTACCACTATACCCACGCCGATATAACCCACAACACTGCCATATAAAGACCACATAGAGGTCAGACACCAGCTCAGGTATGACCTACAACACCACCATATAGAGTTTCACTAGTGGTCAGACACCAACTCAGGTAAAAACCTAAAAACACTGCCATAAAGAGACCACATAGAGGTCAGACACCAATTTGGGTATAACCTACAACACTGCCATATAGGGGACCACATAGAGGTCAGACACCAACTCAGGTATAACCTACAACACCCCTATATAGACCACGTAGGGGTCAGACACCAACTCAGGTATAACCTACAAAAACTGCCATAAGAGACCACATAGAGGTCAGACACCAGCTCAGGAAATAACCTACAACACCACCATTTTAGAGATCACAGAGAGGTCAGACACCAGTTTCAGGTATAACCTACAACACCACCATATAGAGACCAAAATATAGTCAGACACCAGCCAGGTATAATCTACAACACCGCCATATAGAGACCACATAGAGGTCAGCCCACCAGCTCAGGTATAATCACAACCCCGGGCCATATAAGACCACATAGAGGTCAGACACCAGCTCGGTTTATAACCTACAAAACCGCCATATAGAGACACATAGGGGGTCAGACATCAGCTTCAGGTAAACATCACATTACAGTGAATACAGCACTGATCCAATATAGAAGTAAAATAACCCTTTAAATCAGGGACTTACCAGAGATGTCATATCTGACGAGTCGTTCTCTTCTCTCATGAGTTGTTCTTATTCCCTTTTCCTCTGCATTCGTTCCAGACCGTCATGATGACTTGTCCCGGCCACAACTCATACCTGCAGAAATTACACACAAATATCTTAGAATCCTCAATTTTTCAGCACCTCTTTATCTATTCCCACCTCTGTACAAACTACCCAGGGGTGGGAGAGCAGGTACAAGCCATAACTTAGAGGTCTAGTATCCTAAGGGGTTGGAAGGTGGGGAGAAGGACTAACCACCTGGAGATAATGCTAAAACTATGGGCTGCTACCCTCTCAATTATATGACCAGGTAGGTAGACAAGACCCTAGGTAGGTAGGCAAATAGGCAAGGCCCCAGGCTGTAGGTAGGTGGTTTCCCCCAGTTAGGTAAGCTGTAGGTAGTTAGGGTTCCCTTTTTATAGGCTGCAAGCAGTCAGGGACCCCCTTTAGGTAGTATACAGGCAGTTAGGGCTTCCCTTGCAGTAGTATACTGGCAGTTAGGGCCTCCTTTAGGTAGTATACAGGAAGTTAGGGCTCCCTTGCAGTAGTATACTGGCAGTTAGGGTCTCCTTTAGGTAGTATACAGGCAGTTAAGGCCTCCTTTAGGTAGCATACAGGCAGCTAGGGGTCTCCTTTAGGTAGTACACAGGCAGTTAGGGCCCCTTTAGGTAGCATACAGGCAGTTAGGGTTTCCCTTGCAGTAGTATACTGGCAGTTAGGGTCTCCTTTAGGTAGTATACAGGCAGTTAAGGCGTCCTTTAGGTAGCAGACAGGCAGTTAGGGGTCTCCTTTAGGTAGTATACAGGCAGTTAGGGCCCCTTTAGGTAGTATACAGGAAGTTAGGGGCTTCCTTTAGCTAGTGTGCAGGAAGTCAGGGTCTCTCCTTTAGCTAGTGTACAGGAAGTCAGCCCCCCCTTTAGCTAGTGTGCAGGAAGTCAGGGCCCCCCTTTACCGAGTGCGCAGGAAGTCAGGGCCCCCTTTAGTTTGTCGGTAGTAAGGGCCCCTTTAGTATTTAGGTAGTCAGAGCCCCCTGTAGGTAGTCATGGCCCCCTTTAGGTAGTCAGGGCCCACTTAAGTAGCCAGGGCCCCCTCTGGTAGTCAAGGCCCACTTTAGGTAGTCAGGGCCCCCTCTGGTAGCCATGCCCCCCTTAAGTAGCCAGGGCCCCCTTTAGGTAGTCAGGGCCCCCTCTGGTGGTCAGTGCCCCCTTTAGATCGTCAGGGCTCCCTTTAGGTAGTCAGGGCCCCCTTTAAGTTGCCAGGGCCCCCTTAAGTAGCCAGGGCCCATTTAAGTAGTCAGGGCCCCCTCTGGTGGTCAGTGCCCCCATTAGGTAGTTAAAAAAAAGAAACAACCACTTACCTCGCCCGCGCTCTCGCTCCCGCACCCGGCTGCTCCCCGCCGGCTACTGGCGCCCTGCATAGGCAGCGCGGTGATGTGACGTCACCGCGAGCCTACGTCACAAGTAGGGGCCGGCGCCCAGCAGGCTTAAGGTCTAATTCCTTAGGCCTGCCAGGGCAATCAGCAGAGCCGAGCGCTAGCGGCGCTCGGCACCGCTGACACCGCGCAGCCCCGGCTCCCGGGCCCTGTCTCTAAGCGCTCGGGACGCTAGAAACTAGAGGCAGATTTTATACCTGCGGCTTCTCTCTTTCTTCTCCACATCTTCTGTTTGCATGGGATGCTGACTCATATTGTCTCCGACAGAGAAATGCAGTTTACCTCACGATTCTGGCATGCCCTCTGTTCCAAGGTCCAAATCATGCTCAACCTTCTTCGCTACCCCTCCTCAGACTAAGGCTAGGGAGAAAGGGGGAACCAATAGGGGAAAGGGTATCTTTTTCACTTTTGGGCCCCAATAAAAACGTCTAGGCTAAAAATCACTTTTTTGCCCTACAACCAAACAAAAAG
>JAODAL010016865.1:0-79396 GCA_025379985.1 Phyllomedusa bahiana
TGAAAAAATTGGGGGCGAGCTTTTTTGTCTGTCTGGCATGCGTTCTCTGCTCACGTTGGATGCATATACTAGAGGCTTCCTTATGGCTGACCTGAGCAAGCGGCGACTGTCTTTAGGGTGGTTTCTGTCATAAATTGGGCCTACAGCATGGATCAGGATAGAGCAGGGAAGGCGACCAGGGCCGGTGACAGCTATATCCCCTACTTCTACTCGGTTACCTTGGGCTACTGAGGTCCTGCTGTCTGCTTGTATCTGGGGACCTCCAAGTTCTAACATCCGGTGGGCTAATCCTGACCTATGCTCCAAGTCTGAGTTAGCAGCATTTACCATGGCCCCCACATTAAGCGTACCAAGATCTCCATAACCCACACTGAGAGTGATCTGTCCCCCTGAGATACCGTGTTTCCCCGATAGTAAGACACCCCCGATAGTAAGACGTAGCGGTGTCTTAGGGAGGTCGCCTAATGTAAGAAGTACCCCGAAAGTAAGACGTAGCTGCAAGACGTAGTGTGATGTAAGACGTAGTGTGCCGAGGAGCGCACAGTGTCCGGGCGCTGCGCTGGCCCAGGCACTGTCCGCGATCCCTTCACCTATATGCGACTCCTCCGGTGAAGGGATATAGGTGAAGGGATACCACTGCGGGGCACGGAGCGAGCGCTCCCTGCCCCGCAGTGGTCTCCGGGCAGTCGCGAGCAGACTCGCGGCTGTCTGGAGCTCCCGGCACAGGCAGCGTATGTCATCACGCTGCGTGCGCGGCCTGATGACATCACCCGCCTGTGCCGAGAAGAGCGCGCGGGAGGCTGGAGCAGCGAGGAGGTGGCGCGGCGCGGGAGACGGAGCAGCAGGGAGAAAGGTAAGTGTTTTTCTGCCTACAGCTGCCTATACCTGCCTACAGCTGGCCCTATACCTGCCTACAGCTGGCCCTATACCTGCCTACAGCTGGCCCTATATCTGCCTACAGCTGGCCCTATACCTGCCTACAGCTGGCCCTATACCTGCCTACAGCTGGCCCTATATCTGCCTACAGCTGGCCCTATACCTGCCTACAGCTGGCCCTATACCTGCCTACAGCTGGCTCTATACCTGGCCTACAGCTGGCCCTATACCTGTCTACAGCTGGCCCTATACCTGCCTACAGCTGGCTCTATACCTGCCCTATATAAGACATACCCCGAAAGTAAAACATAGTGGGACTTTTGGGGGTAAAAAGAATGTAAGACGCTGTCTTACTTTCGGGGAAACACGGTAGTAGCGTACATTTTCTGAAACACCCACGTCCATTGTTCTGTAATAGTAGGATCCCCTACCTCGGAACCGGGTGGGCCCTTTGAGGCGGGACCCATGTGGCATCGAGAGTGGTAATGTCAGATAATGGGAGGTCCGGGAGCTGAGCATCATGAGTCGTGTCAGCCAGTTGGGCTTCCTGGCTGTGTACACTGGGGAATAATGAGACAACTGGAGGAGGAGGTGCTTTAGCCTCCTCTGGTGCTGTGGGCCTATTGGAAGTTGGGCCTGTGTAATATGATCCAGAAGTCGTTATTACCGGATACAAGGGTGTGTTCCGGGTTCTGGTGGGTATACCAAGATGGCTGCCAGAGGGTGCACCAAGATGGCCGCCAGAGGAAGTTCCTGTTGGCCTACCAAGATGGCTGCCAGAGGGTGTACCAAGATGGCTGCCACAGTAAGTTCCTGTTGCCCCACTTCCGTCCGCACCCAAAGATGACATTGCAACGGAAGTGAGACAGGAAATGCGCAGATGAGGGCATGGTGCCCCACAGCTGACGCACGTTTCACGGAAGTCCGGGTTCTGCAACTCACACGTGGTGCAGGGCCACCCTTCCGGTCCATTTCCAGTGCCATAATAGGGCGGTGGCGCATCAACAGTTGCAGTTACATTTGATTTTGGCACATCACATTTTACATAACCAAACAGCGTTTCAGCTTTTTCATCTCCGACCTCTCCCTTAACTTCTGCATATCCTTCACTTTGCAAAGCCCTCGCGACTCTGAAATGAGCCTGTGCAGCTTCGAACAAGCCCTTATCTTCTAGCATGCCTCTTCCTGTGTTAAGTATATCTTTCCACATGCTGGGCTGCAGTCTGCCATCTGACGGCAATCCAGCTAATTTGTACAAGCGACTCACTTCTTTCACATATTTCTTTCCTTCTCTCGCTCTAACCAATTCTACTGCCGTCTGTGCCCCTGCAGGGAGGGTCTGTTTTCGTTTAAATAGCCGCACCTAGTACAGCTGCTCACTGGGTGTTAAACTCACAGTTACCGCCCAAGATCCACCTTCCTCCGGTTACAGGATCTTGTCGTTGGGTCCCCAACCCCAAACTGCAGTTCGTGTGTACCTCTATTACTCCGTAACAGAGTAATTTTCTACCAAGTCCCTAGTGAACTTATGGGACCATAAGGGTCCTGTGGATACCTGCCCTGTCTCCTTTCCCAGACTGACAGCCTATATCCCAGTAAAATATGTTACGGCTCTAAACACAAAACTTTTTTTTTTCTCTTTTAACTAAACAGACAACTTACCCTGCACTAAACGTAATACCTTTCTTTTTTTTTTTTTTTTTTAACTAAACAGACAACTTCCCCTTTTTTCTCACTGTACTCGGGCTGTCTTTACTTCCTCTTTTCTAATTCTGTCACTTGTATGCAGTAACAGTGACCTGACGTGGTAATGAAAGAATTCTCACAGTGCTACGGTTCAAGATCACCGGAGGAAAGACACGAATGTCTGTACCACTCAGACGTTCAACCCACCGACCCATCTAACAACCGGATTACTAACTATCACTTTCCGACTCACAGGCAAGTAAACACATACAGAATATGAGTAGACTTACCGTGATTCAGTGAGGTTGCGCAAGCCTCATCAGGAAGCGACAGGAGTTTATCTGGCAGTCCGTGCGGGTCAGCAGGCTTGTGGTCCTCCTCTCAGTGACCCCCCTTAAACGTTGGGCGTCAAATTGTCGTGGTCGTGAAACGACAATACCCGGGTCAGTCAGTCACTCCCAATCTCAAGTAGCGCCAAGAATGACACAGATACAAAGTTCCGTTTCAAACCCAGCTCATGCTCTCACCCTGGTCCAATCAGCACTTCTGGGGTTTATTAAATGCACAAGTATTTAACAGGAAAGGAAGAGGGCATGGTTTTAAGGTATGGTTATTATTGCAACAAATCAGACATCTTCTGCTGTCCACTTCTTATTGGTCAGATTAACCACAATATCATCTCGGGTGGTTTCCAGTAAGTCCTCTTATTTCTGGTAAAACATCTGATTTCCAGTAAATATTTGACGTCATCTGGGTGCGGTACACAGGATATCGGCGCCATCTTATCTTACATAGTTACTTAGTTATAGCTAGCAGTTTAGTAGCAAGGGAAAAATTAGGATTTGAAGCATATAAAAGTACAAAAGTATAAAAGTATAAAAAGATACAACACTCATATATATGTATATCAAACTTGACACAGGTACCTCGGGGCCTTACAGGGGTAGCTGAAGATACGCTGTGTGACAGGGGAGAAAGTGCCTACAACCTCAGCTGCCATTAAGGGGGAAGCGTGGAAACAGGAACAGCTCCAGCCCGCCACTTTCTTTGGCACCCCCAAACAATAGGAATGCTCTCTCAGCTGCCAGTGGGCATATTTCATACCACACTAACTACAGAGAAACCGTATATCTAGCAAGGTGCCCTACACAACCGGCCCCCAGGGTACTACAATTTGAAATCTGTATCACTCACAGATTAACGCCAGCTCCTCTCCCCCCTCGCACCCCCCTCCCTTATCTGACTTACACATACAAGAAAAGGATCAAGGGAGCATAACCTCCTCAAGGGGCAGCTTCAATCTCAGATCCAGACGGCAAACTATCTAGTTCTCTACATTAATTGAAATGAACACCATAACCCACCCTTACAACTCCAGGGGAGGAAGAATACAACATAGAATATCAACCTCTAAACGGAAACATCTTTGAACAAGGAATAACCTTTTAGTGGACCCTCAATATTATACTAAACGGTGTCTGCAGTTACCCTAGCGGCTGAAGTGGCCCGACAGATTGCTCCAGCCCTGCAGGAAACTTTGGCAAACACGGTGGCACATATGTTTGCACAAATTAAGGGTGAAATCGCCGACCACGGAAACAGGCTAGAAGAGCTAGAATTAAGGGTCCAATCGCTGGAAATGGATGCTGACGCTCTTAGGTCCCAATTGAAAGACGTCCTTCTGGATAACAAGCGCCTATCAGAAAAAATAGACGACCTAGAAAACCGTTCCAGAAGAAACAACTTGAGAATACTGGGCCTGCCAGAGTCTATACTCCAGAACAATTTAAATGTCCTGTGTGAAAAGGAAATACCTGAATTGCTGGGCCTCTCTGGAAAATGTATAGTAGAAAGAGCTCATCGAATAGGCCCTAATTTAAGGGGAGATGGCACGAGAGACACCAACCTGAGAGAGAGGGCAAATACACATGATAAGCCGAGGCAGGTTATAGTCAAATACTTAAACTATTCAGATAAATCGGACATTCTACGGGCATTCAAAAGGCTAAAATCCGACCTTCTCTACCAGGGACATCGTTTATTGATCTTCGAGGACTTTTCTACAGAGATGGTCAAACGCCGCAGGGCATTTTCTATTATATGCACAGAACTATACCACAGACAGGAGAAGTTTGCATTACTATACCCTGCAACACTTAGAGTCTTCCATAAGAACGGAAATTCTTCGACATTTTATACCCCAGCTGAGGCTAAAGCATTTGTAGAAAAGGAGCGACTTCCTCCCCATGACAGATCACCCAAAAAATACACCCCAAAGATGTTCACCAGCAGTAAGCCCCTCTAAGCAGCGGTATGACGACGATAAGATATCTACTCGACAGCACCATCTAAGTCCGAAGGAACAACACAAACGCCCGGCCTCAGTCCTGGGTACCTGACTTCGAGAATCTCCGTATGCCCAAATGCCCACAGGGAACTAAAACCTGAGTAGTAGTTGTTCTAATATGGAAATCTGCTGATTTGTCTACAAACGATTTACAATATTTTATTTTCCCTCCCCTTCCGCTTCTTTCTCCCCCCCCCCCTTTTTTTTTTTCTTCTTCTTTCCCCCCTTTTGGGGGGCCTGCTCCTCGGCTTCCCTCCCCATCCTCCAATATGAGGGCGGTGGGAGGTCTCGATGGGGAGGCTGCTCGGGATTACTCGGGAATATATATGTATGCTATATGTGTTCAAGGTCATGTTCCAGGTATGCTCACGCTCACGCGTTTTATATATCTACAAGTCTTTAGTTGTTGTCGCTGCTCATGGCTGAGCAGAAAGTATATAGGTGTTTATTACCTCATGAGGGAAAAAAGAAAAGTCCCTATAAGCAGTAAACTGGGGGATCCTGACTTCCAGTCAATTCCCCCAGCTATTGTGGGAGCGAAGACTAAACTGCTTTAACCCCTACAGTAGGGGAATTTGAAAAGTTCGTTATAACTCATTGGTTCATTACTGTTGTTCTTGTTATGTTTTTCTCCACTTCTATCTTGGAGCCACGATCCACTCCGGCACCCAACACACAGAAATGGTTAAAAAACAAGGGTCCTCCGTCTCAAGGATATCAATTCCACAAACAAAAATGATTAATATAACCTAATGGAATGTAAAGGGAGGGACTTCACTCCTCAGAAAAACGCCTAATGGTGTTAAGACATCTTAAAAAATTAAAAACAGACCTGGCATTTTTACAAGAGACTCACTTGGATTTTTGTCGACTTAAAAGGTTATGGGTAGGCCAGGTGCTTGGGTCTACAGCAAAAGGGAGAAAAGAGGGGGTAATAATACTAATCCATAAAAATTTGGCATGTAAACTACTACACCAAGAGCAAGACTGGAAGGGAGATTTCTGAAAATTGTAATCTCAATTGCAGAAACTAAAATAGCCCTATATAATGTGTTTGGCCCTAATGGGGACAACAAATCTTTCTTTCAAACCTTAACGGGGAAAAGTCTTTCCAATACTATACCTTTAAAAATAGTAGGAGGAGACCTAAACACAGTTCATCAAACCAAGGAGGACAGGACATATGTAGGGGGACGTGGAGGTAAAATACGCCGCGGCCGCCCCCCTGCGCCTTCGGGGTCCGGCGCGGGTGCCCGCAGCCATTGTCCTTCTGCCTCTGGGCAGGAAACCCCGTCCTCACCAGTCCCCGCTCCTGTCTTCGGCTCTGACAGCCGCCGTGCGCAGGCCCGTTGCTGAAAGCGCGCGCGCGACGGCTGGACTGGCTTTAACGGGCCAGCGCACCGTTAATTGGTTATTGACGGCCGCTGGTCCTATATAAGGTATACCCCCCCCAGCACTCTCTGCCAGTTTGTTGGTGTGTTTTCCGTGAGTTTAGAGATGTTGGAGTCCGTATTGATTACCCGTGTACCAGTCTGTTTCGCTACGTTTCCTGACCTTGCCTGTTTGCTGCCTGCCCTGACCGTCTGCCTGTCTCTTACCACGAACCTCTGCCGCCCCTCCCGACCTTCTGCCTGTCCCCGACTACGCCTCTGGATCACGATTCTGTACCACGCTGTACCCCGGCTGCCATCGCAAGCCAGTCACGTCAGGGGTAACGACCTGGTAGCCTCACGCCGCAGCAAGTCCATCCCGCTTTGCGGCGGGCTCTGGTGAAAACCGGGGGCTACTTAGACTCCGTTTCCTAGCGTGGCTTAGCTATTATCGCTTGCATTGGTCCAGCGAATCCACCAACCCCGTTACAGAGCATACCCATATATACTTTTTTCCCCCTCCCCAATCTTCATGGTCAAGGATAGATTATTTCCTGACCTCCTGCCAAATGTCGGCAAGAGTGAGAGCAACCACAATTGGGGATTTGGTCATTTCAGACCACGCCCCAATTCTTTTGAAGATATGTGATTTTACACCCCGAGGAGAAGAGCATATTTGGCGCTTCCCCTCATATCTCTACAACGACGAGGACTTTATGAATTGTCTCAGAAATTGGTGGGTGGACTATAAAATAACTAACTCTATCCATGAAAATACTCCTCACCTCTACTGGGAAACTGCCAAGGTAGTCCTACGTGGCAGAATGATATCATATGTAGCCGCAAGGAAAAAGAAAGTCCATGCCAGGTTAGATGACTTAACCCAGAGACTTAGAAAGGCCTACACAGCTGTTACTACCCACCCAGGTCAAGAAGCTAAGGAAACTTGGATTACCATGAGAAAAGAATACAAATTTTGGCTAGCACAGAGGGAAAGGTCGAAAACGGACCCCAAGCTGCCATGCACTCTCTTAAAGACGAATCAGGGATGCTCAGACATATAGGGAAAGAAATCGTTAATATCTTCCAACGATTCTACTCTAACTTGTATTGCCCCTCAGAAAAAGGAACGATTGAGTCAGATCAAGGGCTAGTGGGCATTAACTTACCTTCACTCACACAAGAGGATAGGGATTTCTTAGGAGCCCCTATCACAGAGGAAATAATCTCACAGACAATTAGCCGTTTAGACAACCAGAAAGACCCAGGACCAGACGGTTATACTGCAGAGTTCTTTAAAACACTCCTACCCAAAACAGTGTCTACGTTAACTAACATCTATAACTCCTTTTTAGAAAATATTCCAAACCGTATGAATGAGGCGTTCATCCGAGTTCTCCCTAAACCAGACGGAGATCATTCTAACCCAGCGTCCTACCGTCCCACTTCACTCATTAATGTCGACATAAAGATACTTTCAAAAATTATGGTCAACCGGCTTGCTGTCTTGATGCCCAAACTAATCTCCGAACACCAAGTAGGGTTTATAAAACATAGATCGGCGATAACAAATATATGCAAAGTACTGACCGTACTGGATGATATAAAAATTCATCCACATAAACACTGATCCCCGGCCCTGTTATCAATTGATGCCGAAAAGGCCTTTGCTAAAGTCAGCTGGGAATGGATGGGAAAGGTTATGAACAAAATGGGGATCGGGGGGCATTTAGACAATATGTTTCTTTATTATACACCAACCCGGTGGCCAGAATAGCGATCCCGGGGTTCCTATCTGACTCCCATTATGGAGGGGAACGAGGCAGGGGTGCCCACTGTCACCTCTGCTATTTAACATAGCGATAGAGCCATTGGTGAGACAGGTCATCCAGCTTAAAGAATTCGGAGGAATTAGGGTGGGTGGACAGGCATTGAAAATAGCTTTATTTGCCGGCGACATTATTTTTACTGCGCACAACCGCGCAAAGAGGTCCCCTTGATCCTATAACTCCTTAACAGATTTGATGTCCATTCTGGATTCAAAGTATATATCATAAAGTCATAAATTTGGGATTTGACTCCGCAGGGACATCACAGAACAGATACACATTCATAAGGTACAACAACTAATAAACTTTCAGGAACACCGTTTTGTCACATTTAGTGAACTTCAAACAAGACATAATATGGACCCAACACAATTCCTAGTATTCAATCAAATTGTGAGCTTCCTAAAAGCCAAGGTAGGAGACCCCACAAGACTAAATAAGAATAAACAGTTTGACTCTCTGATAGGGGAAGCTTACTCGCCACGTACATTATCACAATTGTATACTGGACTTAGGTGTCCCTATGAGAAACTAGAATCGGCAAAAATATTCGGAGGCTGGCACCGGGATTTTCCCGATATTAATGTGACAGATGGCGTGCTGGAGGGGTGGAGACGAGTTAGAAAAGCCTTAAGCCGCGAGACCTGAAGAGACATCTAATTCAGGATGGCACATAGAGCTATCTACGGCTTCAACATACCGTTCCAGACCTCATTACGCAATGCCCAAAGTGTTCAGAGTTTGTCAGTAACACAGATAAACAAGCTCCTGTGTGGCAGATAAGACACATCAGGGATTTACATCACTATGTTCAGACAGGGCAGCTAGAGCAATGAGAGCAAAGAGAGATGGTTTGGGTAAATTAAACAAGCAGGAGCTAAAATCTCCTTTATCTCCTAAACAAAGCAAAATCAGAACAGCAATGCATTTGGAGATCTTTATTTACCTTTACCTATATGTTTAAAGCTGATCCCCTTTAATTTTGAGAATCTTTGCAGTATTTAATGTTAGGCTAGTGTATAATCTAATGACCTCCATGTGCTGGCCTACAGGCTCCACCAGGTGCCATATGTATGAAGATATTCTCTTTTTGAAGCAATGCTTAGATGAGAGTAATACCTTGGTACATTCGGCATCAGGAACAGCATGCAATGATTTTTTTTCTATGAGAGTCTGTACAGAGCAGTAACATGACCATGCGCCACCAGTATTGCACCTGTTTACACCCCTAAAGGTTTTACTCTCCAGTAGAAACAACAGTAAAGTATACTATCATAACCTGGTATAAATGAAGTCTCTGAGATTTCCATTTATTATATCTCAGATGAGAGATATTATATTAAAGCATACACTAGAGGGACTTCTAAACTTTTTTCCTCCACATTGTTTTTTCTTTACATTGCGTTCGTTTTTCTTCTCCCTCTTCATTTTATTTTTTTGTCTATATATAAACACGAGGGCTTCTGTTATATAGAACAAGATGTACTTTTTAATAGTGTCTTTAACCCTACCATTAATGTACTGGGTAACCCAAATAAAATTGGAATGTGAAAAAAACCTGCCATGGCTCCATTTTTGTGGGCAAGCTCACTGTTTAGTATAAATCATATGGTATCTGTATATGGTTTCAGTGATACCAAATTTGTAGAGTTTTTATGTTTTAGTAATTGTAGAAAAGTAAAAAAATTTCTCATTTTTAAAAATTTGTGCAGTATTAAAAAATGTAAATCGTTTTAAGAAATGTAAAAATGATGAAAAAATTTCAACTTAAAAACTTCCCATCTATCATGTAAAAAATAAATAAAATTAACACAATTGCTATTGGTATATCCACAAAAATCTGCAGTCATACAAAATCCTGTTATTTATTGTGCATGGCAGACAATGTAGAAAAATACCCAACTCCAAAATTGCTTTTCATTGGCATAAAAAGTGATCAAAAAGTTGCATGTACCTCAGAATGTTAATTATTAAACCAACAACTCCCCCTGCAAAAAACGAGCCTGAGTATGATGACGCAAAGCTTTTCGATGTTTTAAAAGTAGCAAACATAATGAAACCTATCTAAATTGGGCATTTTCAGAATTGTACTAACTTGTGTAATAAAGCTGTTATCATGTCCTTTATAGAAAATAATATTTGGTTTTGTACATCCAAAAACTTTTTTGAAAAAAATGAGCATAGGTGCACCCTGGTGCGGCAGCAATATACATACATATTCCAATATCAGTAGCACACTATCAACTAAAAAAATCCACCTGCATTTGAGGTTCCCTTGAAGATTGGGAGGTGGCTTAGGCAGTTTTGATCAAAAATGTGAAATAAGAACCTCCCAAAAATTTGCATGTATCCTAAGTAGTAGAAATGCTTTTTCAAAAATTCCTATGTGCCTTTTGATATTTGATAGTGTGCTACTGATATTGGAATGTGCATGTCCTTTATAGACAGTGTTAAAACAAACCCGCGAAAATTGTGCAATTGCGGCTTGTTTTTCCAGTTCATTCCCAAAAATATTTTATTGTGTTGTTATATACATTTTATGGTGCATTCTTTAGTGTCATTTTAGGGATCCTGTCTGGGGAAGCCATAGGGTGAGGTTTAATGGAAGGTTTAGAGACAGGGTCAGTTATCACTATTACTCTTTTCTTTCTGGATTGAACTTGCATGTGGAATCTTCACCAACGTGCACCTGTCACAAATACAGAGTCAAAAATTGCAGTGGCTTTTTTTTCCAGGCAACACCGGGCACATTTAATAGGACACTGGTCCCCGAAATCTGCTGCAATTTGCCCCAAAGTAGATTACATTCTTCATTCCACCCCACATAGATTTTTGGGGTTTCCCAGTGCATAATATGGTACAGTCAATGACACCATTAAAAAGTACATCTTGTCCCGCAAAAAGCAAGCCCTCATATAAACATGTAGACAGACAAATTAAAATTTTATTTCTCTTGCAAAATAGGGAAGAAGAGACGAATGCAACGAAAAAATATATATATCTGACACTTTGATACAAAGTAAAGTAGTCAGTGTACAGCTTGTATAATAGTGTAAATTTGGTGTGCCCTCAAAATAAGTCACCATACAACCACCAATGTCTAAACCACTGGAAACGAAAGTGGAAAATGGACAAATTGTGCCCAGAGTGTCAATATTTTGTGTGGCCGCTATTTTTTTCTAGCACTGCCTTAACTCTATTGGGCATGGAGGACACTAGAGCTTCACAGGTTGCAGCCACTGGAATCCTCTTCCACTCAACAACATCACGGAGCTGGTGGATGTTAGAGACCTTGCGCTCCTCCACCTTCTGTTTAAGAATGTCCCACAGATGTTCAACAGGGTTTAGGTCTGGAGACATGCTTGGCCACTGCAGCAACTTTACCCTCATTTTCTTTAGCAAGGCAGTGGTTGTCTTGGAGATGTGTTTGGGGTCGTTATCATATTAGAATACTACCCTATGGCTCAGAAGGGAGGGGATCATGCTCTGCTTCAAGATGTCACTGTACATGTTGCCACTCATAATTCTCTTAATGAACTGTAGCTCCCCACAACTGGCAGCACTCATGTAGCCCCAAAACATGACTTTCCCACCACCATGCTCAACTGTAGGCAGACAAACTTGTCTTTGTAGGCCTCACCTGGTTACCGCCACATACATTTGACACCATCTAAACCAAATAAGTTTAATCAGACCACAAGACATGATTCCATTAATCTATGTTCTTAGTCTGCTTGTCTTCAGCAAACTGTTTGTAGGCTTTCTTGTGCATAATTTTTAGAAGAGGCTTCCTTCCGGGACGACAGCCATGCAGACCATTTTGATGCAGTGTGCATTGTATGGTCTAAGCACTGAATGGCTGACTCCTCACCCCTGTAACCTCTGCAGCAATGCTGGCAGCACTCATACATCTATTTTAAAAAAAACAATATCTTGATATGATGCTGAGCATTCAACTTCTTTGGTCGGCCATGAAGAATCAACAATAATCCTTAATGGAAACCCATCACATTGCTCATGCAGTCCACTATATTAATAGTATAAATGCATATTAAAACATATTTGTTTGGAAAGATTTAGCATAACAAATAATTTTTTTCATTCAAAGATCTGCTCTTTCAGAGCTTAAAAGTCCAGTGGGCTGAACTACCCCTTGTATGAGTGTACAAGGAGATAGCTGTTAATCACAACCACCCACTGGACTCCTAAATAGTGATGAGCGATTGTGTCAACTATTGTTATCGATTCGATAGTGGATATCGGCAATTATCATGACGATTTCCGATAGTCGATAACAGATTATTGCCGATGACCATTAAAGTCTATGGGAGAGGAACAACACCTTCATTCTTATACCCAAACAGGTGAGGAGAAGCTGGAATTAACATCCACAACAGGCAAATGGATACGTGCTACATCTTAGGCAACACAATTAGGTTATAAAAGTCACAGAAAAAAAGTCACAGACCATTCACTATCCCTGTCTTGTACCACAGCATGACCCTTAAACCTGCATGACCCACAAATTAAAAAGTGCCAGAAGGCAGTATTATTTGAACCACCATTTTATTTGGGGAAACTGGCCCCAGCATGACAAAATTCCCTAGTCCTTGGGACCCGCATCATGACCCTTAAACCTGTATGACCCACATATTAAAAAGTGCCTGAAAAAGGAGTCTTTGAACCACCATTTTAGTTGAACTGGACATTGACTATGCCTGTCTTGGACGCAGCATGACCCTCAAACCTGCATGACTTACAGATTAAAAAGTGCCGGAAGAACGTAGTCTTTGAAGCAGTATTTTAGTGAATTGGACATTGACTATACATATCCTGTGACACAGCTTGACCCAAAAACCCGGACAGGTGTCCTTATGGACCATCAGCAAAAAAATTTGCAAAAAGAAATAAATTATATTAAAAACAACTCGTTTTCCAATACTGCTGCTGCTAGAGCTACTTGCCATTCTACTGGTGACATTGTTCCACCGTGACATTAGAATGTGAAGCAAACAAAACAGATGTCACCAGTAGGTCAACGAGGCCTGTCTGAAAATCCTGCATTCTGCTGTCAAGTGGGTTGGAGGAAATTACTGATCAAGGCGGGTAAGGCTGTAAATGCGAATCACGCAGGTTCAGCTAGCAGGGCCCGAGTTACAGTGGGTGCGGTGAGAGCCCAGGTTGGCGTCCGTCATCCATTAACACTGCAAAAATGCCCTTATGACGCAGCAACGAAAACAGTCGTGCTGAACGAAGAGTGCGGAAGCGGAAGAGTGAGCTAAGACCTCCAGCCTTCCTCAATACACAGTCAAGACCTGGGTAGCGCTTGAGAAATTTATGCCTCTACGAGAGGGTTTGCTCCTCCGTATGAGTGCGGACCAATTGAGCTTCACTTGGAAATACTTGTGGTTGACGCTCCTGTTTCACCCAGGTGCCCTTTTTCTTGGTATTCTTTTTCTTGTTTTAATCAATGTGTTGGAGGAAATTGTCTCTGTTCTTGGGGTGGTGAATGTGCTCCATACACCATGTCCTCTGAATAACCTACATCTGTTCAAGTCTTCCTGTACCTCCCTTGTACAATTCAGAGGAATATTTGTATCAGCTATTTTGTACATGCAAGTTTTTTAGTAGTTTAATTCTAGAAAACACATTGTTAAAATAGGATGGAATCCCACCACGTCTTTGTTTCTCTTTTCTTTTTAATTGTATTAAACGGGTTGTCTCACTACAGGGATTGCTAGCTATGTTAAAGATCTTGCAAAAACAAGTAATTTTGCAATATGTGTCCATTAACAGTGTCCTACCTATTCCAGTTTTTGACAGCACCGTACCCTATAAATTTCAAAACCACCCTTGAGCCACTGTTGACAATTGTGAAGAACAAATGTCTGTTAGAAACCACATTTTTTATAATAGGTCCTGTAGTATAGCTGTATTACACAGCAACATGGCCCCAAAAATTCAAAACATGACCCTTTGGCCACTCTTGAAAATTGTGAAGAACAAATGTCTGTTAGAAACAACATTTTTAAAAACCGGGCCTGTAGTATAGCTGCATTTCACAGCAGCATGGCCCCAAAACCATTGACAGTGCAAAAAATTCTAAAGATGAAGTGAGTAAATGGAATAAGGAATAAGGTTTTTTCATGAAACCTTGTACAATTGCTGTCTTTTACAGTCTCCTCACCGCAAAACCAGCAAAATTAACTTTTGGGAACTGAGAATAAAAATTGCAGTAAGAAATGATCATTTTTTTAAAAAAAAGTTTTTAAGAGGACCATTTCTGTTTGAAGAGGAATGTGAAGTAGACCGGCAACTAATCAGTGACCTAGGGATTTGGAGCCACAACATCATCAGAGATCCATGCCTGATTCATCTAGATGAAAGTCAAACGATCCACATTATCTGTGGAAAGCCAGATGCGTTTGTCTGTAATGACTCCTCCAGCTGTGCTGAAGGTCCGCTCAGATATGACGCTGGCTGCTGGGCAGGACAACACCTCTATGGCGTGGCGAGTGAGCTCGGGCCATTCATCCATTTTGGATACCCATAAGTCGATTGGTTCCGGAACATATCCAAAAACATCGGTGTTGAGACACAGATGGCCTTAATGCGAGGATCATGTTGGAGAAAATGGAGCATCTAAGCACTCATGTGAGAGATGGATACTTGATTTCCCAAGCCTCTGCATAGAGGGGCACTAGCAAAATGATCTTCCTCATCTTCCTCCTCCGCCTCAAATCCGTGCCAACCTCTTTGCAAAGCAGGGACATTGGTAACGTCGGTGGCCAGGAATACCTCCTCCTCCTCCTCCTCCGCTTCCTCCGGCAAAGCTTCAACACAGCCCTGACTTGCCTCAGATGCGCCGCCTTGCACTATCCCTGGACCCCGAACCACTGCCTAATGAAGACCGATAAAGTTGTGAAACTGTCGGGCCTTCTTGATTCGACGGAGAGAAAGGCTCTGTGTCTGCATCTGTGTCCGTCTCCTCCGTCGCTGGTAGGACCTGCTGTTTCAGAGTGTCCAACAATCGTTCCAGAACTAAGATCACCACAATGCTCATGCTGTCAAGGGCATTGTCTGCACTGACCATTTTGGTGGCTTCTTCAAAACTGGCAAGGATGGTGCAGAGCTCTTTCACCTGCCTCCACTCTCGGTGGCTCAAAACCCCGAGGTCCGCACCGCTGCTTGTCAAGCCATGTGTCACTTCGTACTGCGTAATGGCATTGCGCTGCTGCCACAATCGCTGGAGCATGTGGAGGGTGGAATTCCAGCGTGTTGCCACGTCAACAATGAGACGATTGATGGGGAGGCCGAGCTGACGCTGCAACGCAGCCAGACGGGATGAAGCAGGGTGCGAACGGTGGAAGTGTGAGCTCAGACCTCGATCCTTCCTCTGCAGGCAGTCCAGACCCGGCTAGCGCTTTAGAAATTTCTGGACGACGAGGTTCATGACATGTGCCAGGCAAGTGATGTGCTCCAGCCTACCGATCTTAAGGGTGGCCAGCAGATTTCGACCGCTATCGCACACCACCTTGCCTGGCACAAGGTTCTTGTCACCCAGCCAGCACTCGGTCTTGTTGCGAAGAGTCATCCACAGCTCCTGACCTGTGTGTTGGCGGTCTCCAAGACAGATTAATTTCAACACGGCCTGGTTTCTATGGGCACGTGATGCTACTAGTGGACTTTGGGGAGAGAAGAACCATCCCTGCGGTTTTGAAGAGCGTGCGCCGAGCCTGAGAGCCACCGTTACCACCAGAGACATCCACCCAGCTCACCCAGTGAGCTATCACAGAGATATAGCGGTCTTGGCTGTGCTTACTAGTCCATGTGTCGGTGGTCAGATGGACTTTGCCGGACACAGATGCAGACAACGCGCTTGAAATTTTAGATGACACGTGGCTGGCCAGGGCAGGGACGGCTTTTCTGGCAAAGAAATGCCTGCTCGGCATCTGGTATTGGGGGCAGGTAAGGGCCATGACGTGGCGGAACCCATCTGTGTCCACCAGACGGAAAGGCAACATTTCCAAGGCCAAAAGCCTGGCAATGCCGACATTCAGGCTTTTGGCTTTGGGATGGTTTGGGTTAAAGTGTTTCTTCTGCTCCCAAACCTGGTAGACAGAAGGCTGGCTGCTAGACTGGCCGCTGTATGGCGTGCAGGTCAAACTGGTGAAAGGAGAAGGGATAGGATGGGTCTCTGGTGGTGCTGGTGGTACTCGGGCGATGGTGGAGGCTGAAGCGGAGGCTGATCCTTGCTCATGACTCTGAAAGACATGGGCAGCTGAGGAACGCTTGGTCGTGGAGGAGGAGGCAGAGACAGAGGGTGTGACAGTGGTTGGAAGCCCAGGATCGGTGTAGCCTTTTTTGGCCCCCTCCATTTCGACTCATGCATTCGCTGCATGTGACTAGACATGTTGGTGGTGTTTAAACACCTAAGATTCTTCCCTCTACTGATGCGTTTACGGCAAGGGCGGCATATGACATTGCTGGGTGAATCAGAGGATTGCTCGAAAAAGGCCCAGGCTTGAGAGGTCCTGGACCTTTTCTCCGGCAATAAGTAAGGAGCGGCGTTTCCGTTTATCGTGGCTGGCGGAATAGTCTCAGCGGACTTGTGCGACCGCCCTCTCCCTTTTTGAGGCGGGAGCCGTACTGACACTACCCCATCGTCTTCCTCCTCGTCCAGTGATGAAGCGCTCGCAAGCAAATTCTGCTGAAAAGACCACGTTGGATCCGCAATGTCGTCATCATCATCATCATCAACACAAGTGACTTCCTCGTCCTGACATTCTGCATCCAGGAGCTGCGGGCTACAAGCAACAGGCACTGCAAGACGTTGCCGACCTCCCGGGATTTTTGCCAATTGACCGGCTTCCTTCTCCTCCTCTGATGGCATCAGTAACTGGGCGGCGTCAGAGCAGAGAAAATCATCCTCTTTGGCCTCTTGATCTTTTAACATGCCCTTTTGACCCCAACCGCATTTTGTCATCAAAGAGGTCTTCAGAAAATGGATTATCCACAGTGGTGGGTACACGAGTTGACATTTGGGCTGCCTTTGCTTCATGTTGGACGGATGCTGACGATGCTGATGACGACATTTGTGGCCGTGACTGGGAGGATGAGGAGGTAAGACTGCTGGATGCAGGTTGCATTAACCACTATGAACAGATTGGCGATGCTGTTCATTACTGAGATTCACAGGGCACCGACCAATCGATGACAGGCCTGACGGTCCTGCAACTGGAGATCCGCTTGCTTGCGTGTTGTCGCCAGCACTGGAAGGAGCACCTTCTCTCGTACCTCTACCACCATGTCCTACACCCCTCTTTGCTCACTTACCATCTGCATTTCACTCCATGTTCAGACAGATATGAATTTAAAAACGTATGGAAGAGTTTTTGACAGTCTCTTATTGAAAGACAGCAAATCAAAGCTATTCTTAAATCCCTCTAATTTCCTACAGCCAACTAGGATTAGAAACAGAATTGTTTCTAGCGAATACCTGTGAAATGCGGTCTGTTAGAAGAACCGTAAGACAAAATCAACAGTGTTCTTACTTCATTCCCTGAGATTTACTACTGCCCAGTAGGACTAGGAATTGATAGTTTTCAACAAACTATCATACTAGTGCTCTATCTGCGCCAAACTAAGAATCACCGAGCGCAATAAAACTATTCAAAAGTTACACGGATGAGAAATTGCGTTTTTTGCAGCAATGACACACGAGAAGTTACTAGAAAATTTCTGTATCCTCATTTAAGTATAAGGTGGCTCTTTGAACAAAACTGGGGCGCACCAAAGTGAAATACAGCTATTTAAAAGTTATACGGATAACAAAAGGTGGGTTTTGCACCAATGAAATACACCAACAATTACTAGAAAATTTCTGTATCCAAATGTAAGTACAAGGTGGCTCTTTGAACAAAACTGGGATGCACAAAATAAAAGGTGCAATTTCACCTCAGGTGCGAGGTGTGCTGGCTAAAAAGTGGTAAAAAAAAAGCCATTTTAATGCAGGTTCAAAGCAAAGTCTGGGCTGCACAATATACACCCTCCTTTCCAAAGCCAGCCTGTCTGTCTGTCTAATCTACCTATATTCTAATGTTCACAGCTAAAAGCATAGTTGTCTGTATGAATAAAGAGAAGAACTGTTTCTCTGAGCTGAGCTGGATTGAGAGAGACGTAGCACACGTCTTGCTCTAGTGATAGACACTGAAACACTGATACTGAACAGGAAATGCTGTTCTATGCAAAACGAGGTCATGTGATTTTTCCAGCCAATGACAACCATACACATTACAGTCATGACATCGGACACCCAGCTCACCCTGCTCTATGCTCTAAGCTGATTTGCTGGCCGCCAAAATGACAGGAAGCGCCGAAAATGGCGCGATAGTAATAGATTATCTGCAGATTGTCACCTAAAATATCGCGTGATCGGAAATTTCCGATCAGCCTAAAAATTGTGCCAATTTCAACTTTGTTGATTATAATCGCTCATCCCTACTCCTAAACTCAGAATCAGCAGATATTTGAATGCAAAAATTACTAGTTATACTAAATCTCTCTAAACAAATATGTGTATTAATCTGCTTAGGTCATTTTGCTCCATAACATGGAGATGCATGTTTATTGTGATGTATGGCAGATTTCCCGAGACAGGTTTCCATTAAAGTGCAATAAAAATGTTGCACTGTTTAGAGCACATTCTAACAACAATGAGATAAATCCAGGATTTGTCACAAATAGCTCACAGAAAAATGTAAAATCCCAGTATTAAAATATAACTTTTATTATAGATAAATCTAAAATCTAAGACCAAATACCTATAGTAACAACTACAAAGATTGACTACAAAAAATCACCACACCATGGTTAGAGCATATAAGAAATGGGTATATATACATATTCTAGATTCAATAATATAACCATAGATGTATCAACACGTGTGGAAAACTGTATATATATACCCTATCATAAGCAGAGCACCCGTCCTGAAAAAAGGTGATCCCACTGACCGACGACTAGCCCTAACCTTATAATATGCAATGGTAATATATGGTTAATATCTATATAATGTATAATATTAAATTACCAATACATACCCAAAACATATAAAGAAGAATACCTATCACCAATAAAAGATGTAGAAACACTTATCTATATCAAGAAGTGTCAGAAACTTGTCCCGACGCATTTCCCCATTTGGTTCATCAGGGGACCTGTATCCAATGATGTGATGAAAACAAAAGCAAACCACAGGTATTGTGGTGATGACCTGATGTAGCCACTGGACGGGTGCTCTGCTTATGATAGGGTACATATGTACAGTTTTCCACAAATGTTGGTACATCTATGGTTATATTATTTAATCTAGAATATGTATATATACTCATCTCTTATATGCTCTAACCATGGTGTGGTGATTTTTTTTAGTCAATCTTTGTAGTTATTACTATAGGTATTGGGTCTTAGATTTTAGATTTATTGATATTAAAAGTTATATTTTAGTACTGTTTAGAGCACAGACTCAGTTTTCTCTAAATCACTTAACTCCTTAAGGACCGTCCACCATATTTGGCGTCGGCTGGTTCAGGTCATTCGTCTGCAGCGACATCTTTTGACATCAGAGTTCACGGAGCCCGGCGGCGCAGCAGTGCTGAGAACGGGGCTGTACTACACAGCCCTGTTCCCAGCGCAGATCCTGCAAGTGCCGGGGAGCGGGGGAAACTTCCGCTCCCCGGTGCTTTAACCCTTTGATTGCCACGGATCGTCACCGTAGCGCAATCGAAGTGTTCCCTTGCTCTGTCGGGTGATTGGGACATCCGGTGACCCGACAGAGCCTGCGGAACAGCTGCACAGTCAGCCCTGGGGACCTAGAGTAGCCCCAGGACTGTCTGTGTAACAAGCCAGTGATCAGGGCAGACTGTGTGCTGTCCTGATCACTGCCTGAGTCAGACTGACACAGATTATAATGTATTAGCATATATGAATATGCTAATACATTACTAAGTTTAAAAAAAAAAAAAAAAAATTAAAACAGTTCTCCCTTCATGGGATTTTTTAAAAAAAGTAAAAAACATAAAGAGTGTAAAAAAAATAAAAAAAATATTTAATAAAAAATAATTGTGCATATATTACACACACAAAAAAAAACATACACATATTAGGTATCCACACGAACGTAATAACCTGTAGAATTAATCTAACAAGTTATTAAGTGTGAAATGTGAATGGTGTAAAAAAAAATTAAACAAACAAAAAAAATTGAAAAAAAAATCTGCAATTATTTATGTGAATTAAAACTATTCCCCCATAAAGTACAACGTCTCGAATAAAACGAGGCCTCATACAACTGCATCATAGAAAAAATAACAAAGTTACAACTGTTAAATCGCAAGGAGGCAAAAAACAAAAAAATGTTCTGGTCATTAAGTACTTTTCAAGCGTTTGGCTTAAATGGTTTATGCCAAGAAGTGATTTCCTCACCTAACAGGCTGATACTCCCCTCTTGAGGCTTGAAAAAGGGCGTTGTGTTTCTGTGTTTTAAAAAACAAATACCTCCTCTGTGATGTCATCACTCCACCTCCCATGCACCCTCCTGATACTCAGTCTCTGTAGTTGAGCAAACATTGTTTTGCTAATCCACAGAGGCGAACTGTATTGTGCACAAGCTATATGCGTTTTATTTCTCCCTCTTATTTGCACAGGAGAGAAGATAAGCTCAGCAGGCAGCCTTCTTTCATTCCTTCCCGAACAGCTGCAGGGGGAAAGGGAAGGGGGCTGAGCAGAGATCCAGGGAGGGTCTGCATGTTTATTCAGATAATTACATTACAACCAGTGGATTCTCTATACAAAAGACACAAGATTTTTCTCCCCAGTCCCTTCAAAGCTCGTTCATGTTCCCTGGCATCAGATAAGAAGTGCAAACAACGCAAGCACGGCCAGATCAGCTCCTGTCAGCTCCTGGTTGTGTCTAATGTAAACTAATGTCATGTAATAAAGGCTGTAGCTCTCAGAAGCGTCACTTTTTTGATGACATATATTAAGAAAAGTGATTAAATACCCATTTTGGAGGATCCCACGTCAACAATAAATCGTGGCAAAACCCCTTTAAGGGGTTAAAGGAAACCTAGCAGTTCCATGTTGCCTGAACCACAGGCTACCTAATGTCAGCGCTACAGCACTCTTGACTAGATCTCAGTATGATGAGAAGCACACAGACACAAGTTGAGAAGTCCAATAGGC
Organism: Phyllomedusa bahiana; assembly: GCA_025379985.1. Taxonomy (NCBI): domain Eukaryota; kingdom Metazoa; phylum Chordata; class Amphibia; order Anura; family Hylidae; genus Phyllomedusa; species Phyllomedusa bahiana. The sequence continues at coordinate 21,354 of JAODAL010016865.1, forward strand.
GGCTTCTCCCCACCCAGCTCAGCTTAAAGGGGCTGTCCATATTGTTTTTGTTTAAATAAATGTACTATTGTTCTGCTGTAAAAATACAGTTGTTTCCTCCAGTCTACTGTTTAATTTTGGTTCCCAGTAATTGGATCATTAACATTGAAGCCACTGATTGGCTGCGGCAGGTACATGCCACTGCCTGACATCACAGCTCAGAGGGTTTACTTTTAAATGCTGACTTTCGGCAATGGCAATCGACTGCTACAGCCAATCAGTGGCTGCAATGGTGTTGATTTGACTACCAGGAACCGGAAGTAAATAGAAGACCAGAGGAAACAGCCGGCCATGTTTTATTGCCTAAGCAGTGATTTAGGCAATGGCATGCAACTGCTGCATCTAATCAGTGGCTGCAATGATGGGAGCCAGAAGTAAACAGGAACTGCAATGGAAGGGACTACAATGGGGAGCATGATTTTTTTTCTCTGTTTTTCATTACAGCAGCATAAATTTATTTTAAAAAACAAAAGTACATGGACAACCTCTTTGACTGAAAAGTCTCTTACTGTTTGTAAATAAAAAGAGACTAATTAGTTAGGGGTTGTCTCACCATGCAATTTCACAGAGCCACAGCCAGCTTTAGAATGCTGTTTAAGCTGTGGGTGGGTCTATAGCAGTGAATGACACATCAGCTCTGCTGTGCCTAGCTATTCCTGCTACACTTTATAAATTTCTTGCACTCATGTCAGTCTATACACAGGCTGCAAAGCCTTAAAGAGTGTTTACTTAGCTAAATGAGAATCATTCAAAGTCCGTAGCTAAAAATAAGACTCTGCAGGAGGGACTCATCAATGATGGACTGAGTGACTGATGGCAGCTTAGAACTATGAGAGATAATAGAGAGCAGGGAGAGGTGGTCATAACCTGAGAAACCTGTGTGCTCTAAGAGGAGATAAAGGAGATTTTATCTTCTGACAGAGAAAAATCAACAAGGCAATGTATTCAGAAAAAAGTTTTCAATTACCTGTCCCTACATGTTAAAAGCTAATCATTGTAGTTAGAAAATACCTTTAAGCTGAGCTGTACGACGAGAGGCCACATATCAGACTCATCTTCTTGTGCTTTTACACTTCTCTCCATGCCCAGTTCTATTTCAAAGTATATTTTCCCTGAAATGCTGTTTTGTTTCAGAGTAGGGTATATTTTACTAAAATTAGGCCACTTTACTGCCTATAGCCATTTTGTACTGCCCATGGCATAAAACAACTGAGGAGTTCTCTTTAAAGGTTTATTCCCATTTCATTAATTATACTATTACTAAAAACATTGCTTGTCTGATTTTGCTTCATTTCAGAGTTAGAGCAGTTCTTATCTCTTGCTTATTCACACAAGATTTCCTTGGTTACCATCAACCTCTCTCTGCTCTAGCAGCCATGGCTGGACTGGTGTTGTCACTTGCTGCTGTGTCTTATCAACAGCACAGGAGCTTGTTAACCCTTTAGAGCAGGGGTCCTCAAACTTTTTAGACCGGGGGCCAGTTCACGGTCCCTCAGACCATTGGAGGGCCGGAATATAGTTTTTAAAAAAAGTTTTACTTTGTGGGTCGATGTGATTATGGCGATACCCAATTTATATAGTTTTTCATGTTGAAGCACTTTTTTAATTAATTAATTTTATTGTGTAAAATAATATTTATGCATTGCTGTCTTCTGATAGCCATAACATTTTTATTTTTCTGTATACAGAGCTGTGTATGGACTTTTTTTTTTTTGCGGGATGACCCGACGTTTTACTTGGTGTCACTTGGCATTTATATGGCTTTTTGATCGCTTTTTAATCCAATTTATGTGCTGAAGGATGAACAAAAATCACAATTCTGCGACTTTTTTTTACGCCGTTCATCGTGCGGGTTAAATAACATGACAGATTTATAGGGCAGATTGTTACACATGCGGCGATACCAAACATGCATAAATTTTTTAAAAATCTTTTTTGGGCAATGGTCATTTTTAAAGGGGAAAAGGGCAGTGTACGTGTTTTTTATTTTATTTTTCGTGTTTCACTTTTTTTTTATTTATTTATTTTTAATTTTTCACTTTTACCCACAAGGGATTTGTATCGGTGTATACAGCGTTGCTGGTCAGTCACCATGACAACATTTGTAGAATTCCCATTGCTGACCACATTTCTTATAGATTCCAGCTCTCCCAGATGACAAGTCTTCTGAGCAATAATCAGGGATGGGTGCCAGGAATAGATCACCACCAAACTAAAGAAACTTGTCATCTAGGAAAACTGTGGAATCTATAACAAATGTGTCCAACATTGTGAGCTCTACTAACGTCTTCACCCAGCTTTCCCAGACTCCCGAAAAGCTAAACATGCAACAGGGACTGGGAAAGTACATTACAATCCATAATAATTATAGGGCTTCTAAAAAAGTGGTTACCTCTGTCCGACCAAGTAGGCTCCTGTCTCACGGCTGTCCGGACTCAAGCACTCGGCGGGGGGCTCCTGCCCCGACACTCAGGGAGGGGGGCTTCTGCCTCACCTCACAAGGGGGCTCCTGCCCTGACACAGCAGGCGGGGGGGGGGCTCCTGCCCTGGCTCATAAGGGGGCTCCTGTCCTGAAACAACGGGGGAGGGGAGATGGGCTCCTGCCCTGCCCCCGCTGGGGGCGCCTGCCCTGCCTCATAAGCGGGGTTTTGCCCTGATGCAGCAGGTGGGTGGGGGGCTCCTGCCCTGCCTCATAAAGGGGCCCTTGCCCTGATGCAGCAGGTGGGTGGGGGGCTTCTGCCCTGCCCCCTCCGGGGGCTCTTGCCCTGATGCTGCAGGTGGGTGGGGGCTCCTGCCCTGCCTCATAAGAGGGGTTTTGCCCTGATGCAGCAGGTGGGTGGGGGGGGGCTCCTGCCCTGCCTCATAGCCCTGCCTCATAAGGGGGCTCTTGCCCTGATGCAGCAGGTGGGTGGGGGGCTCCTGCCCTGCCTCATAGCCCTGCCTCATAAGGGGGCTCTTGCCCTGATGCAGCAGGTGGGTGGGGGGCTTCTGCCCTGCCTCATAAGGGGGCTCTTGCCCTGATGCAGCAGGTGCGTGGGGGCTCCTGCCCTGCCTCATAAGAGGGGTTTTGCCCTGATGCAGCAGGTGGGTGGGGGGGATCTGCCCTGCCTCATAGCCCTGCCTCATAAGGGGGCTCTTGCCCTGATGCAGCAGATGGGTGGGGGGCTTCTGCCCTGCCTCATAAGGGGGCTCTTGCCCTGATGCAGCAGGTGGGTGGGGGCTCCTGCCCTGACAGTCGGAGAAGGAGGCTTCTGCCTTGCCTCTCCTGTGGCGGGAACGCTGTGTGGGGGGTGGGTGCGGGCTCTCTGCCGAGGACGGGAGGTGCCTGAGGGCGGACTCTTACAATCTATGGCAGGGCCCTGTGAGTGAGTGTCGGAGGGCGGACACTCCACCACTCACTCACAGGTACCTGCCATAGATTGTAAGTGTCCGCCGTCCAGGCACCTCCCGTCCTCTGCAGAGTGCCCGTCCCCACACCATTCCACATAAACTGGCACCTAACGTTACGCTGCTCGCGATGGTCCTCACGTCACCGCCCACGGCACCTCCCATGGTATGGGTGACGAGTGTCCGCCCTCCGTCACTTACTTACAGGGGCCAGCTTAGATAGTGACTTCAGCAGGCTCTTTGTGGACAGCGGCTGTGCCGCTGCCGCCCCCGCCGCTGCCGCCACCGCCGGTTCCTTACTGCACATCACCTCAACATTGGCGGTGGATGGTGGCGGCGGGCCGGATAAAAGTCCTCGGCGGGCCGCATGCGGCCCGCGGGCCGTAGTTTGAGGACCCCTGCTTTAGAGCTCTGTAGCTTTCTGCCCTGCTGTTAAAACTCCTCCCTCCATCACCAATCTCTAACGGCTAGGAATAACAGAGCTGAAAGGTCAGTCACTGCTATAGAACTGCCCACAGTCTGAACAGGATGTGGGAGCTTGAAGCTGGCTGTAAGGAGCAGGATCTGGGAAACAGGATGGTGAGAACACCTTTTAATATGGAAGTCATGTTTATTACATGGTTAAGAAGGGGGAAATATATCTCCTTGAGGAGATGGACCAATAAATTTGTTGGTGTGAGGATTTACTTGCCATTCAGACCTCACTGACTGTTTTGCATAAAGCAAAGGCTTCTGGGAAAAGAGCTGAGAAGCTCCACAGCGCACTCTATTGGATACAGTCATCCTCAGTTCACATGTAGCTCACAGGAGCCTTGCAGTGTGAAAGGGATTTGAGTGGTTAAAACACATTTCTACCTAATTTATATCACAAACCATAAGAGATACAAAGAAAGTTTGATTTCATGCTTCCCCATTTAATTGGAAGGTTTTCAGAAATGTTACGTAGTTTGGTGAAATTAACCTAATTGTACAATGTCACATTAATCTTGCCTTTTGTCATTGTAGAGGACACTGGGGAATTTCAAGCAAATACCAGTTATTATATACAGTAATGGGGGAGATCTTGTTTCATGTGTATTAGCTTTGACTGGGATGTTTGCATTTGTTTTCTAAGGGAAGGGAAATTCTACAACATAAAAGCAGAAATTTCTCATTTGGTAACACTTGGAGACAATGGCCCAATTCTGTGTCCTAAAGACAGAAAGCACCTGGGGTGATTTCCCACATAACATAAGCCTCAGTCATTTCCTCTGTGTCACATAACATTTCCTCTGTGTATTCTGATATCCTCAGGCCATTAAAGCTCAGCACAGATAAGGTTCAATCCAACGTAGAGAGACAGATTCAATCGGCACCACTCCTATAGACACAAGCCGTCACTTAAGTGATGGTGCATTTTTTGGAGTGTACTTTTTGTTGGTATCATTTTTGGGTTCATGAGACTTTATTGATCTCTTTTATTTCAATTTTTGAAGGACGTGAAATGACCCCAAAAAATGCAATTTTGGAGTTTGGAATTTTTTTTTCTTCTACGGTGTTCAGTATATGGGATAAATGATGTTATATTTTAATAGATTGGACGTTTACAGACGCAGCGATACCAATTACGTGTCATTTTTTTATTATTTCATTTTTTTTATTTGTAAAATAGAAAAAGGGGGTGATTTGAACTTTTCATATACAGGAAGTCCCCGACTTACACCGTTCCGACAAACATCTGTCCCCTAGTTACAAACAGAGACTTATGGGGCATGCCGGCACTTGTCGTTCCATGTTCCACAGCGTAGTAAAAAAGTGAACGACAAGTGCCAGCATCCCACGCAGCACATGAGGTGAAAAAGAGGTGAAATCTTTTTAAACAAGGCACGACAGAAAAGAAAAGTAAAAACTCTTCCCCTGCACTACCAAAGCTAAAAAAAAAAAAAAAAAATAAAACTTTTGTGCTGGATTACATTTAATAAATCAACCTTTCCGACTTACAACAAATTCAACTTAAGATAAAACCCAAACAGCCCCTACTGAAATGTAGCCGGGAGACTCCCTGTATATATACAGTTGAAACCCAAAGTTTCATCCACATATAAAAAACCCCAAAGCAGGTTTTTCTCACTACTACATGAAATCAAATAAACCTTTCCCCTGTTTTTTGGGCAATTTGGGACCAAAAATTTTTTCTATTTGCCAAATCCAGAATAATGAGAGAAAATTTTTAAGGCATTTTTTTTTACTTTCTGCCAAAATCAAAAGTTTTCCATACATTTATTAGTATTTGGCTTTGCCCTTTGACTGTAGGGTTGGGTCACAATTTTTTATCCTTTCCCCAAGCTTCTCCCCGTAGTTGGTAGGAATTTTTTCCCCCTTCCTCCCCGACAAAACTGGTGTAATGAGCCATTTTGTAGGTCGCCCTTTCTCACACCCCCTTTTTTAACTTTGCCCAAATAGGATTGGAATTCCCGGGGTTTGTGATGCCACTCCAAAAATTTTATTTGGGGTTTCCCCTTAAAAGGGTTGTTTGCTACAAAAAATAGTTTTAAAAAAAATGGTGGAAACACAAATAAAGATGTTTTCCAAAATAAGCATTGTTCATTTTTTTTTGTTTTTAAGGACACAAATGAGTTTTACCACCTTCCTGGTCTCTCGGTTCCCCAATGACCGACCTGTGTACTTCTCCCCCCCTGTTTGTTCTATCTGATACAGGGGGTGATGTCATCACACACTTTTTTTAAGTAGAGTTGTTGTTTTCTGATCTTTCAGACAAAGCCAGAATTACGCTGTTTACTTTAACTCAGAAACTTCCCCGGCCTGAACAGGAGATTTATCTTTTTAGCAGAGGTCTGAAACAAGGGCTCTTTTCTAATTACAGACAGCTTGACCAGGAAGTGACAACCAAGCACATTATTTCATTCATGCTCCTAAAACTTTGGATGAACAACCCCTTTAACCCTTTTTAACCAGTTTGGCAGTATGCTTTGGGTCATTTTCCATTTGGGAGACCCATTTCCACCCATCTGTTTACAGATTAGCAATTGCTTTCACTCCTCAGGACACTTGTAGCTTTGTTTACTGGAGAATACATCTCCTGCACTTACGTCTTTATAATATTTCACCAGTTACAGAGAATTTAATTGTTTTAAACCCTTTTTACGCCTGCAAGCGAGGAAAAAAAATTTTTGTGTCTCAGTGAAACAGCATGGTGGAAAAAAAACCTTTGAGCTAAAGAGATATTGGGTGATGCAACAAGAATATGAGCCAAAACACAGAAGTAAATCGACTAAAGAAGATTTGTGATTTGACCAAGTAAGAGTCCTGACCTTTTCCTGTTGGGCTATTGGCTTTAGCATCAATGGTCCAGGGTTTGTATAGGTCAGCAGGGTGGCTCAGTGGTTAGCACTATTGCCCTGCAGTGCTGGGGTCCTGGGTTCATACAAGGACAACATCTGCAAAGAGTTTCTATGTTGTTCCTGTGTTTGTGTGGGTTTCCTATGAGTTCCATTTAGACTGTAAGCCCCAATGGGTAAAGGAACCAATGTGACTAATAACAATCTCTGTACAGCACTGTGGAATATAAGGGTATGTTCACGTGGTAGATTGCGGCGCGCATTGTATACTCGGGTTTTTAAAAGTGTGGTCCAGCGCTACTTCAAAAGCCGGGGGGTCCGGCCCCATTCATCCTCATTATCAGCAGCGCGTAAGCCAGGGACTTCTAGAGCGTTCACTTATTTTTGTATGCACCTGTAGGTACTCTAAGCTTTAACCTGCACTTTGCATACAATTTGTGGGTAAATATATCAGATACAACATATCCAGATGCAGGGAGTGTAACTGTGCGGCAGAGGTGTAACTTTAAGCTCCTGGGCCCTAGTGCAAAAATTTAAATGGGTCCCCCAGCTACTTTTTGGCTTACAAGTTGGGTTCCCTTATGTGGGGAAGAGCTTTTTGGGCCCCCTCAGACTCGGCCGGTAGAAAGTACCCTAACCCCCTAAGCTACACCCCTCTGTCCGGGTTTCTGTGTTGTGATGCCCCGATGAAAACCCAAAATGGCCCCTTTTCTGCATTTGAAACAATGTGAGTAAAAGCGAGGGGGGGTTTTGGGGCCCTAAGACTTTTTCCCTTGTCCAGGGCCACCTTTTGCTGTTTTGAAAAAAAAGAGTGACTTCTATATCCTTGTATCAGGAAATTTCTCCAAGTCGGAGCCTCAATTTTATATTTCAACTATTTTGCAAAGAAAAAAAAAATCAGTTTATCCTGTTATATGTGATGCAAGGGTTCTTCTTAAATATATGTGACATCATAATTTATTGTAGAGGTTTTTCAGGGGTTATCCACCTTTTTTTAAATTATTTTTATCAGACTAGTGCCCATTTATAATAATAATAAAAAAGCTCTACTCACCTCTCCCCTCTACCTCAGATCGAGTGTTGCGCCATCCTCACTCTCCACCGGTCTTCTGTTTTCTTCTGCTTCTTCCGAATTGGCAATCAGTGGCCACATGCAACTGCATGATGCCTATATTCAGAAGTGAGCTGTCCCTCTGGTGACACCAGTCAGTGGCATGTGACCGCTGCAGCCACCACTGATTGTCAATTCGGAAGAAGCAAGAATAAAACTGAAGACCGGTGGAGAGTGAGGATGGCGTAACAATGGATCTGAGGTGAGGGGAGAGCTGAATAGAACCAGTGTCGGACTGGCCCACAGGAGCATTGGTGAATCCTCCGGTGGGCCCCTTGTGGCCACAGGTAGCCGGGCCCGGCCCGCACATCATGCCTGGGAACGCTCGGGCCCTCCGTTCCGAGAGCTCACAGGCATGTCTGTGCGGATGCTTAGCGGAGCATAGCACTGCCGGCGCTCTGCTAGTCTGCGTAGAAGGTCTAAGGCCATAGGCCTCAGACCTACTAGGAGTCGTCCCCGCATCATCACACATGCAGCGCGATGACATATCACGCCGCCTGTGCCAGGCTTCACGTGAAGAAGCCGGCAGTGAAGCCAGACCTGCCGCAGCCACTCGTCCGGGAGCGGGAAAAGGTGAGTGTATTTTTTTTTTCACTTAATGGGGGCAAGCTACCTGGCTAAATGGGGGTCAGCTACTTGGCTACCTGGGGGCAAGCTACCTGGGGGCAAACTACCTGGCTACCTGGGGGCAAGCTACCTGGCTAAATGGGGACAAGCTACCTGGGGGAAAGCTACCTGGCTAAAAGGGGCCAAGCTACCTGGCCAGATGGGGGCAAGATACCAGGCTACCTGGGGGCAAGCTTCCTGGGGGCAAGCTACCTGGGGGCAAGATACCTGGCTAAATGGGGGCAAGCTACCTGGGGAAAGCTACATGGCTAAATGGGGGCAAGCTACCTGGCTAAATGGAGGCAAGCTACCTAGCTACCTGGGGCAAGCTACCTGGCTACCTGGGGGTAAGCTACCTGGCTATCTATGGGCAAGCTACCTGGCTACCTGAGGGAAAGCTATCTGGCTATCTATGGGCAAGCTACCTGGCTACCTGGGGGCAAGCTACCTGGCTATCTATGGGCAAATTACCTGGCTATCTATGGGCAAGCTACCTGGCTATCTGGGGGCAAGCTACCTGGCTATCTATGGGCAAGCTACTTGGCTATCTATGGGCAAGCTACCTGGCTACCTGGGGGCAAGCTACCTGGCTATCTATGGGCAAGCTACTTGGCTATCTATGGGCAAGCTACCTGGCTACCTGTGGGGCAAGCTACCTGGCTATCTATGGGCAAGCTTCTTACTAGAATTATTGGTAATATTGGCCCTGGGATTCTGGATTTGTGAAGTTATTTGGGTAAGATTAAAGTTATGATGTTATCACATTGATCTGCATAAATTGAAGCGAGACTGGGCAGAGCAAACTACAGATGGTGGAGACAGCGAGGCAGAGTGGGCCCCTAAGATCACCTCCTCTGGTGGGCCCTAGGCACCCCAGTCCAACACTGAATAGAACCTTGTTTATTTTTATAATATAAACATTTTAATAAAATTAAAATGAGAAAATCCATTAGGTGGACAACCCCTTTAAAGAATATAAGTGAGGATAGGTGCATCAGGTTACCTAGGCACATGTTGCCCTTCTCTGATTTTCTAAGTTATATGAGGAAACAGAGTACATTCATAAAAAAGAAAAGGCGTCCTTAAACCTATCAAATGGACAAGAAATGTATAGCTAAAGGTTTCCTGCACCACTATTGTCACAAAATAATGAAATCCTTTTACATACAGTATAAGGGGAAATAGTGCATGCTGCAAAATCCCCCATACCATTCTCATCATTCCTCTGTAGGTATCAGAACCTTGTCAGTATCAAACACAGAAAGTTTTCATTTCACCATAGAGAGGTTACCACTGGGAATGGGGTCTTCTTCTGTAACCTCCACCCTCTTGTACTCACACTCATGAATTTCTGCCCTATTCTTTAATGTTTCCTTTGTGAATTGGAAACCTATATTTCTTGCGTTACAATACCCCGGCACACAATGAGATCTCCATCACCTCTTATAAAAGTTTGTTTTCTCTAGGAACAAAATGTCAGATAGGTTTTCATGGGAGGGATAGTGTCCTCCACCCGATATCTTCTTACAGTCTCCTATCATTTAGGACTGGCTCATATTAACCAATAAACATAACACTTTCCAAAGCAATTGCTTTGGTCTCATAAACAGCTGCTAATGTGTCTTCTCAAGAGAGCACTGAAGAACTAGCTAAAGGATACGAGAGATGAGCAGCTTGTGGATTTTATGCACTTTGGTCCAGCTTTCTGCTTTATTTCAGGTAGGTTGATGTTGATATGTTAGGACTTCTACTAATGGAGAGTAGGAAGATATCTGTAAATCAGTCCATTCAAGTCAACGTTTCGTCTATGAAACATATACAGGCAGTCCCCGGGTTACGAACGGGATAGGGACTGTAGGTTTGATCTTAAGTTGAATTTGTATGTAGTTCGGAACAGGTATATTTATTAAATGTAACTCCAGCACAAAAGTTTTTTTTTTTTAGTTTTGGATAGTGTTTTTTTAGTGGTTTTTATATTCGTTCTGCTGTCTGTGCCCATGTTCAAGAAGATTTCAACTCATTTTCACCTCATGTACTGCTGTGGCATGCTGGAACTTGTCATTCCACAGCTACTATCTGCTGTGGAACATGGATCTACAAGTGCCAGCATGCCCCATAAGTCTCCGTTTGTAACTAGAGGACAGATGTATGTCGGAACGGTGTAAGTCTGGGACTGCCTGTATTTGTTTTCTTCGTCATATAATATATTTATTATTTGAAAATATTATGAAATATATTCTTGTACTTGAAATCATATTGCCTGTTTTGGCATTTTTTTAGGCATGTAAATTCCAACAAATTAGGGAATCAAGACCAATTAATGAATCAAAAATTAAAGAATTGTTTTTAAAGTGTAGTTAGCGATGACTTCTCTACCGTATAAATATTTACATGATAGAATGGGGACTTTTCTTTATTTTGTTACCTTCTTAATTACAGATAATTCTTTATTTTGTGTAAATTTGGAACAGATGTGTCTTTCTTTGTGCCTGTAGTTTTGTTCTAAAAGTATGGAACTGTAAGGCTATGTTCACACGGCTTAATTGCGGGGCGTACAGTACGCCCTGCAATTACGCCGTGTGTTTGGGAGTCGCGCTGATATGCGCGTATTCCCGCGATGGGGGGAGGGAGGGGAAAGCCCGCCGGCCCCATAGACATTCATTGCTCACGATCATATTGTACGAGCGGGGATAGGAGGCGTAATCCATAGTTCTCTATGACAACTATGGATTACCGTAATTTCGGCTTGTAATAGAGCGCAAATACGCGGCAAAATGCGCGCCGAAATTCCCCTGTGTGAACATAGCCTAAGTGAAGAATAATATGATGAATAAGAAGGAAGATAGCCAGCTCACCACTCCGAAAATGCTTTCCTCTTGTTGGACTGTACAGAACGCTTCTCTGAACAGTTTATGTGTCAGAATCCAGGTATCCAGCAATCCAGAGAGTAAAACGTAAAACTCCAAGTTTATTGATGTAGCATACACACAGCATCAACATGGTCAGAGACAGAATAAATATGCTGACCCATTTCAAACTCACTAGGGTACTTGATCATTAGAGTTTGAAATGCATAAGCATATTTCTTTTTTCTCTGACCCACGAAGTAGATGCTGTTTTAATGGTTCATCAATAAACTTGAAGCTTTGCCTTTCATTCTCTGGATTGCTGGATATTGGCAGTTGCCCAGCTTCGGTAGGGAATGGCCTGATAGAGGCAGAGAAGAGGTAGCATTTAGGGTATGATATTGTTTTTGAGGTACTGTTCTTAGTGCTATCACAGAATGACAGAATTTTGAGCATATAGGGCCACATGTATGAAAACTTTCTTGGTCTAAGACTTTCTTTGATGCCCATAGCAACCAATCAGAGCTCATAGCAACCAATCAGAGCCCATAGCAACCAATCAGAGCCCATAGCAACCAATCATCGTTCCCCTTTCATTTCATATAGAGCTCTGAAAAAATGAAACTGGCGCTCTAATTGATTGCTATGGGCAACAAGGAAAGTCTTAGACCAAGACGGTTTTCATACATGTCTTAGTGTTGATTTTCTGTGCTTGGGTTGGTTTATTGGTAGCTGCCCACCCACAATATACATATCTGGCAATGGAGGTTCCTATCAGCTCTAGATAAATAATGTCCCTAGCTACGGTCTCTGCATATGCTGTGTTATATTAATTATGTAGTGAATAATTTGTGGCATATTAAATGGTTACTCCTATCTTAGACCTTTCTGATAGATGCAGATACCAAATCTGAGACTCTCACCATTCATAAGAACAGGGGTCCTTGACTGCAGTCTCACCTCGTAATGCAGCAACTAACATCTATGTAGTAGTAGTGGTGGATAGTATTATGGAAACAGCCGAGCTCTCTGTAAGAACAAGTGAATGGGAGACACACAAACAGCTAAGCCCAGGCTGATGTTATAATCCTGGCCACTTCTGCTCAGGCTTTGCCCCAATGTGGTGGCTGGGAGCCACCTTACTAGTTATCTGGGTCTAGTTCTGGAGCTAGGTGCGAGTCTCATCAGTACAACCTGCATCTATAAGGCATTATTGGCCTATACTGTGTATATATTATGAATGTCTTAGATATGAGAGGTACCTAAAGAGGATACAGAGTTCCACTTGGCGCAATTTTATTTGTAGCAAGTATATGTTAAATTTATAACTCAAATATATCACAATTTCAGATACCAGAGAACTGTTGGCATAAAAACACCTAAATGTGCCCCACAAAGGGGTGTTTCCACAAGCTCTTTTCAACCATCTCAAAGCAGCACTTGTAGCCGTCCTCCTTATTCATTTCTTTAAACATGCTTTTATTCAAAGGTATTTGATCAGATGAATTGTACAAATAAAAATTAAGTATGATACATATTAAGTACGATACATACTCCTTATTCATTTCTATGGGAGTTTCGAATATAGCTGAGAACACTCACTTGACTATATTCAGAACTCCTATAAAAGTGAATAGGGAGGACGGCTACAAGTGTCGCTCTCTTCATTCTCTAAGACAGGGGTGTCAAACTGCGGCCCTCCAGCTGTTGGGAAACTACAACTCCCATCATGCCCACTGTTATAGATGATATAAATGCATCATGGGAGTTGTAGTTTCCCAACAGCTGGAGGGCCGCAGTTTGACACGTGTGCTCTAAGACTATTGGCTCGTAGCTAGCTATGAGCCGACTTGTAACTCTAAAAAGTGCTCATGGAAACGCCACTTTAATGGTAACATAATGGTTCCTGCCTTCTAGTGGAAATGTGTCACATGTTTCAAATTGTAGCTTTGTGAATAATGATGACCATTACTTTACCATATATGTGTAACAAGAATGAACTGAAGGAGGCAAAACTAGAGTTAAAATGTTGACATTTTCAAGTTTGTTTTGTAGCCTTATAAATATTTGGGAGGATAATTCTTTACAGATGTTGTCCACCTTGATGAAAGGGATAAGGACTTCGACTGATCCACTGTCATTTTTGGAGAACCCAGCTGCAAGTGATCAATTTCCCCTACAGTGTCACCTCTGAAGAAATGAGTTAATGGGCTTTCTGTGTAATATATATAATTACCGTTGAAACCAGAAGTTTATATACACTATATAAAAAGACACATATGCAAGGCTTTCTGATGGTCACTCCAAAACATTGACTTGGTTATCCTCAATTTTTTTTATCCTCAAAATTGTAACCAATTTGCAGTAGCTTCGGGTCATTGTCTATTTGGAAGACCCATTTCCACCCAAACTTTAACTCCCTAGTGGATTTCTTGAGATGTTGCTTCATTATTGACAAATATTCTTTTTTCCTCATGAAGCCATCTATTTTGTGAAGTGCACCAGTCCCTCCTGCAGTAAAACAACCCCACAACATGATGCTGCCACCCCCCATGTTTCACAGTTGGGTGATGTTTTTAGGCTTCCAAGCCTCGCTTTTTCCTCCAAACGTAACAATGGTCATTATGGCCAAACAGTTCAATTTTAGTTGTGTCAGACCACAGGACATGTCTCAAAAAAATGTAGGTCTTTGTTCCTGTACATTTGCAAACATTAATCTGGCTTTTACATGTTTCTTTTGGAGTAATGGCTTCTTCCTGTCAGAGGAGCCTTTCACCCCAAAATTGATACAGTTTTTTTTTTCCGTTTCACTGTGAATAATAACACAATTTCCAGTTTCCCGCCAGCATCTTCACAAATCTTTTTGCTTTGTTCTTGGGTTGATATGCACATGTCGGACCAAAGCACTTTTTATCTCTGGGGACACAGAACCCTTTCTCCTTCCTGAGCGGCATGATGGCTTGACATTCCCATCTTGTTTGTACTTGCATATAATTGTTTGTACAGATGAATGAGGCACCTTCAGGTATCTGAAAATTGCACCCAAGGATGATCCAGACTTGTGCAAGTCCACAGTTCTCTTCCTGATATCTTGGCTGATTTCTTTAGACTTTCTCATGATGTTACATGCAGAAACAGAGTGTTTCTATTGTGCAATCAAAATCCACAGATGTGTCTCTAATTAACTCAGATGTTGCCAATAAACCTACCAGAAGCTTCCAAGGACATGACCTCATCATATGGTCTTTCCCAAATTGTTTAAAGGCAGAGTAATCCCAGTGTATGGAAACTTTTGACTTTGCAGAAAGTAATAAAATGCCTTAAAAATCCTCTCTCTCATTATTCTGGCATTTGGCAAATATAAATAATTTGGCTCCTAATTGACCTAAAACGGGGAAGGTTTATTCTGATTTCATGTCAGATAGTAAGAAAAACCTGCAGATGGGGCTTTTTATATAGTGGATGGAAACTTCTGGTTTTTAACTGTATAAATCCATTTACATGCCAAGTCCTCTAGACCCTAGAGTTATAGATGTTCTTTGTACCGTCGTAGCCCATATTCTTACCAATAGCAAATTTAAAAGTGAATTCTACAGTATTCCTACACCAGGCAACTTCTTCAAGACATTGATATATTATGATACAGGTAGATTATCATTCTTAGAATGGGTAAAAGTTTTCTATGTATAAGCCTAGTTTACTGCACATGTTTCCTATCATTAAATTGAGTCAATGGTACATTTTCACTAATAAATTCTGTCTTTTTGCCTTCTAGTTTTCATCTGGACGAGGTAATTCACTTTATTTGTTGACAATTATCTGATTTTAAGTTTCTCAGTTTAGTTTCAAAGATCTTTATTACGATTAAGATAGAAGAAAACTCATAAAGTGCAAAAAATAAATAAAAAAGGCAAAGAATTTTAATGCATTTTAATGTTAAAAGAGTTAGAATTAGGCCACTCGTGCTACTTGTACCTGATAAAATCAAAACCAGTACTCACTCCCCGGTCACCTGGATTCCAGTGCTGATGTTCCCTGGTTTTCCTGCTGTCTTCCGGCTGCAGCCATCATGGGCCATTGGTGATATCAGTGCTCTGAGCTGCTCTCATCCAAGCAGTCTCATCATCACTGGCACATGACCGGGTAGAAGAATGAACATGTTTTAAGTTTTTTGGAACGTCGGCAGCATAAAATAACTTCAGGTGGAAAATCCGTGCAGTTTGAACTACTGCACGGATTTTCTATTTAAGTCTATAGGGCTGGTTGAAATCTAAAAAGTCTATAGGGCTTTTCAAATCTAAAAACCGTCTGTAAATCCGACTGAAAGCCGGTGTAGTGGGGACGTACCCTAACAGAGGTGAGAGGGAAGGCGAGTTTTTTTTTTTTTTATCAGAGCACCAGCAACCTAAATATACTTAAATGGGTTGTCTCATCTCAAAGTTTCATAGGATGCATGAATGAAATAATGCTGTTTTGCGCTGTCACTTTCTGGTCAAGTTGTCTGTAATTAGCATATGAGCTCTGTGTATTCAGACTTCTGCTAATTAGATAAATCTCATGCTGTCAGGACCAGGGAAGATTCTGAGTTAAAGTAAACAGTAATAATTCCAGTCTTTTGTCTGAAAGGTCAGATAACAAACAAGCTCTGACTGTCTGGAGTTCTGTGCTGCGTGACTTGTGTGATGTCAATGACTTCACTCGCTGCTATCCGATAGAACAAACAGCAGGGGAGAAGAAGTACACAGGTCGGTCACTTGGGAAACTAGAGAGAGCACAGAAGGTGGTAAAATCACTTGTAGTTCCTCAACAAAAAAAATGAAAAAGCAATATATTTGGAAAATGTCTTCATTTAGTGTTCCCTGCATGTTGAAAGCTAATCTTTGTAGCGAGACAACCCCTTTAATAAAAATAACCTGGAAAATGACCTTATCAATGGACGGCAGCATGCACTGTATGTAAATGCAAAATAAATGCCCCCCAACACTGATGTCTTCATATGTGGCCAAGGGACCTTTAGCTACCGCTCGCTGCACCCTCTGTGCAAATTTATTATTTAGGTCAAAAACTTTGCATCAAAGCTCTTTCGTATACTGAATAACAAGCCCGTGTACAATATCTCACAAAAGTAAGTACACTCCTCATATTTTTGTAAATATTGTATGATACCTTTTCATGGGACAGCACTGAAGATAATGACACCTTGATACAATATAAAGTGGTTAGTGTACATCTTGCATAAAAGAGTACATTTGGTGCCCTCAAAATAACTCAACACGCAGCCATCAATGTTTAAATCGCTGGCAACAAAAGTGAGTACATTCCTAATGAAAACAAAAGTTAGGGGTACACTCACTTCTGTTGCAAGCAGTTTACACAGTGATGGTGTTAGGGACAGTCAGGGGCGCACAAGAAGACAAAGAGGTAGTGAGGCCCTGACGCTGGTCCCAACCTCTGTCCCTGCCTCTTGGGGTACCCGACTCCTTACTAGGTCGGCCCCAACCAGAAGACTGAGCTCCACTCTGAGCAAAGTGAGACACAAGACGCAGACAAACAAACGTAGAACAAACAGGGAGAGTCAGACAGGCAAGGTCGGCAACGAACGGGTAGCACAGTACAGAATCAGGTAACAGAAGAGAAACAAGAGTCCAAGCCAAGGTCATAAAGCACAGGAAAAATCAAGCAGTAAACAGGCGAACTATAGGCAGAGGTAAACCATATAGCAGGCAAGGAAGACAGGAAGCAGAGTCCTTACAGAGGGAACAGGATAAGGTAGAACAGAGCTGATAGGAGAATAGATATGTCAATCAAAAGAGAAACAGGTTAACCCAAATAATGCTGGAAGATTCCTGACCACGGGCGTTGGCCAGGAATCAATTAAGTATACAGAGCTAGAAGACAGTGTTCACACTGGGAAAAGTATTATGTAAAAAACCATGGTTTTCATCGCGACGGCCGTGGCCGGTGACCAGAGCACAAAGCTCGGTTGGGCATGATCATGACTTATGGGCAGACTAAGTTAAAAAAGTTGAAGCAGTATTACTCACTTTACCAATTCCCCACTGCAGATGTTTTGAAACTTACTGGATCTCTGCTGATCTTTTCTTCCTGTTCCTGTCTTGACACGCAGGAAATGCCTGCTCAGCTGATCTTTGGCTAAAATTACCAGTTCTTATCCACTGAATGTGTCAAGACCAGACTACGAATTGGAGATCAGAGATGATCCAGTAAGGGCCAGAATAGAAATGTTGGAGGATTGTTAAAATTAGAAATCCTATTTTTTTCTTTTTTAATGCAGTCTGCTAATTTTTAAAAAAGACAAAAAAACTTTTTCTATTAGACAAACAACTCAAGAAAAAAAACCATAGTAATTATTGCACTGTTAGACACAGATAAATAAATTACAACTATTATTTTACTTTAATTTTGTTGTAAAGACATATATGTCATATTAATATGGTTTTAATACAGAGCCCATACGGCAATGAGTAGTATTTGTGTCACTTTAAGGGTACGTTCACATTGCGTGTTGGGTCCGTGTTTACATATGCTTTCAGATACGTGTTTGGATCCGTCTGTTGGACCCTAAACACGTATCTAACAAATAGTAGTGTGATTTACATTGTTTTTATTATGAGACACATATGGGCATTAAGACTAGTTATCGCCAATGCGTCTCATTGCATCTTTCGGATCCATTCCAAGAATTGACATGTCAATTTTTGCTCCGAAAGACACAGCAGGAGCCCTAAAATAAACTATAGGGTGCGATCCTGCTGCAGCCAAAATGCATCCAAACCCGCAGCTGCTTGGATACGTGCGTTTTTTTGATGCGATTTTCAGATCCAAATTTGGATCCAAAAACGCCGTGTGAACATACCCTAACTACAAATTCTTCACTGGACTATACGTGACGTGCAAATATGTATGTATATATACACAATAACTGATATAAGATATTCTATCCCTCAAAGACCTGCAGATCACCAATGTAACCAGTCCGACCTCTGCTCAGCTTCTGGTGTCATGGAGCTCCAGCTCTACCTTGGTGTCCTACTTCATGCTTGATCTTCGTGTGGTGAACAATACAAGCATTGCTCCTATTACCGCCATCGTCAGCGTTTCTACCCGGTCCAGGCTCGTCCAAGGTCTAAGAGCAGCAACGTTTTATAATATAACACTGAGATCTTACCAATCTAATGGAGCATTGCTTGAAACCTCCTGGGTGCAGTCCAGACAGGTCAGTTACAGGGCGAAACTCAAGCTCTTGGGCCCTGGTGCGAAAAGTGAAATGGGGCCCCCATTACCATGCCATTCAATGGGTATCTTCCAATGTGGAGGATGGGCTTTTGGGCCCCTCAGCTGCAGGCCCATACGACTGCTACCGCTGCACCCCCTGTAGCTACGCCCCTGGTCAGTATACAGTGTTTGATCTTAAACAGTTACAATGGCTTTGTACATAAAGTCAGTTGAAGGGGTTTTAGAAACCTCCCCACCACCTCTTACCCATACCTCTGCCAACACCACCATTCCAGCACTGCCTGAATGTTCACCCATATCTCTGCCAACACCACCATTCCCACATTGCCCGAGTGTCCCCCCCGTCCCTCACTGATGATGTCACGTTCATGGATCACATGATGCTACAGCCAATCACTGACCTCTGTGGTCACATGCTGTACATGCAGATTGGATGCATCATGTAATCCATAAATGTGATACAATCATTGAGGGATGAGGGGGAACTCTGGAGCTTTGGTGGAAAGGTGGTGATGGGAGAGGTTCTATTGTAGCACGGTGGGGGGAGATTTTTGAAAATCTTGGAAAATTTCTTTAAGCCATATTTGTTGACATTTAAAGTACATTGGTCAAACTCAAGGCTGAATCCGGCCTGCCACTTCATTCAATATGGCCGAGAAGTGCTATTACAGATGATGGATTGAATTGGTGCTTTTCAAAGGTAAATAATCTAAACTTATTAGAAATAAAGACTCTGCTCTGTCTGACCATGGTGGCTTCACTCCCTGTTCTCTGTCTAATAGGGAAGAGAGATATGGACGGTAAGCTAGAGACACTTGTGTGCACTCAGAGCAGATAAAATCTCCCATCTCCTGATCAGGGCAATATCAAAAGAGCAATGTATTTAGCAAAAGTCTTCAATTCCCCTTTCCCTACGTATTAAAAGCTAATCGTTGTAGTGAGAAAACCCTTTTAATATGTAAGGACAGTTACAGCTTTACAGCCTTCCCTGGAGAGGCCTCATAGCATTCCCGTCATCCTCTGCAGAACGGATACTGTTGACAGTGACCCGACATATATGTTACATATCAGCTGGCTTCTGGCAGTACGGGTGCAACATATTTCAATGTATATCTATACAGTAGGATAAGCCGCTACTTTTCCTCAGCAGTATGGGTCAGGAGTGCAAGTTTAATATTGTCACCAGCCGCCTGAACTGACATCTATCAGACATAGTGTACGTTCACACGGCATAATTGCGTCGCGTACAGTATATGCCGTTAGTTTTGGGAGTCGCGCTGATCATCGCGTATTCCCAAAGCACGGAGGGGGGCGGCAACCTACCGGCCCCATTGACATGCATTACTCGCAGCACGTAATTACCATGAACAATTGACCTGTCAATTCTCCTCCGCGTGTACAATACGATCGTATTGTATGCGCAGGGGGACGCCGCGTAATCCATAGTTCTCTATGTGCGCTGCAATACACCGTGTGAGCATACCCATACATGGCATATCCTGGCAACAAGCCATAAATGTCCAAGATGGTAACACCCTTTTAACACAACATGACTACTTCAGATTGCTGCTGCCATGGGCACATTTTGTTGGTTCAGATCACTAAGTGCAGTCACATCCACTTCTTACATGACTTGCATAGTGGCGCCCATAGGTGTCTATGGGGGGACGGCAATGTATTTGCTTATTAGAATCAGAGGTGTAACTTGAAGCTCCTGAGCCCCAATGTGTTATTTATAATACCAGTGTCTTCCTATGTGGCAGAAGGGCTTTTGGGGCCCCCTCAGGCTCCAGGGCCAGGTAGCGACTACTACCTCTGCACCCCCTATAGCTACGCCCCTGATTGGAATCCATACAAAACCTTCATGACAACAATATGCAGAAAACACAATGCAATGTAACTTTTTGCAGCTATTTGGGGCCTTGAGGACACAGTGTTTTCTTTTTTTAAAGTTTTTCATCATGGGTTTCAAAGGGCAATCATTTTTATTTGTGTTTAGTTTACTTAGCTATAAGAGGCGTTGTTTTTGCAGAGCAGATGGCATTTTTGGGTACAAATAATTTTTTTTTAGGTCAGCATGATTATCAGGATACCAAATTGACATATATTTGCCCAATAAAAACACTTTTATATTGTTCCATTGACAGAGCTTCTTCAGGACACAGCTATTTTGCAATGATGAGGGGCAAACACCTTGAAACAGCTGTCTGCAGATGAACAAAACTGGCATGACTTGAATCCTCATCACATTGCAAGGCTCAGTGAGTCAGATGTGACTTGAGGATTGCTACCTCCAATAGATGGCGCGCTGGATTTCCAGTTCTTTAACTATAAGCCTTTTAGCATATTTACATACCAGTGGAGTGTAAAGGCGATAAATCTCCACACACAGACATGGTGCTTCTCCCTAATGAGGTTCCTCACCTCTTTTCGCAAACTCTAGAATTCTACAGACACAGAGCTCGCATCCAGCATTTATTTACTGGGAGGACACCAACATGAGGGTGCTAATAAAATGCCAGAATGGATAAAAGAAAAAGGCGGAATGTGTCCATATTTTTTAAGGAAAGATAGGAATCTATCTTCAGAAACTCAGACATTTCTGGTTACAGTAACTATATGCTATATGTATAAAATCCACGGCTCTCCTTAAGATACTGTTGCAAAAGAAATTGTATTCAAATTTATTTAAATGTAAGGTACAGGTAATTGTCAGCTCTTCTTTAAAGAAGAGAAAAGTATTGTCCCATGGTTCTACGTTGCGGCCAAGTAGGCCTTCGTCAGGGACCTAGAAGATGGGATTGAAGAGCTTGGTGCAGGAGAGGCACGTGGGAACATTCTGTTCTCTTCTGTGCATATTTTATATTGTATATAAGAAGAGCTGACAATTACCTATACCACACATTTAAGGTTTGAATAAAATTTTGTTTGTAACAGCATCTTAAGGGGTGCCGTGGATTTCCTGAATATTAGACTTCAGCCTACCGGCCATTCCACTGAGCACCCGAGCCTCAAGAAGGTATGCGGCACCGTTATATCTATACCAGTTAAAAACACAACAATGCCATACTTACAGCTCAATGGCTCGACTAAAGACTAAACCCAGTAGGAAGCAACACAAGCCCCTGTGCTACTTGGAAAAGATAAAACAGGTGCAGGTAATTGCTGAGCAGTAGCTCACATATCCCACCACTAGGTGGACAATTAGATGATAAAAAACTTCACAGTGAGTTGATACCTGTTGAGTTGATAAGCAGTATGCAAAATAAAAACACAGTATAATACATGGGGAGATTGCACAAATCCAAAAATACTGATAAGACAATCACTCACACACCTTCTGTATGGGGGTGGTTGCTGGTATTATAATTGCATATAGATAAGGCGATACAAAAGGGTGCCATTAATGCAGATACGTGTGGTGCACCATGTGGCTTACAGCCTATGACGCCGCTCGTATTTGATTGTGCGGGCTGCCAAGCACATTTCAGGTGTCCAATACAAAATACTATCAAACAAGACATGGAAACCTCTAAAGAAGCATTAAAGGGAATTTAATACATGATCTTATTCCCAAAGTTTTGATAAAAAATTTTTAAGCCACCCCCGGGTTACAACGTGATCTAAGGCAGGTAGTCCTACTCTTTTTTTACCTCTCATTTTAGTCCCAAATTTAGACTTCCACTGGGGCAACGGGCCCCATAATCCCCGAGAGAAAAAAAAAAAAGCCCAACCTTATAACATATGCACTGATTAACAGCCCGTGAGGTGGGCGGGTGCAAAACCAAAATGGAGCATCCATTCTCCCAAATGAATTAAAAGCAATATATCCCAAAACAACGTATAGTTTCTGCATAAAAAAAACTTTTCTAAAAACAAATGTTGAACGGGTGCCCTTTGGCATGGTTTGTGGAATATATACATACACACATTCCCAATATCAGTGGCCCACATCAGCTAAAAAGCTTTTCAAGCAAGACATGGAAACCTCTAAAGAAGCATTTATGCTATCTACAACACATGAAAAAAACTTTGAGATTCTTAGTTCACACGTTTTGATCAAAACTGTTTAGGCCACTCACGGCTTACAACGTGATCTCAAAGCGGGTGGTCCTACTCTATTTTTACCTCTCATTTGAAATCCAATTCAGACTTCTCACTTGGGTCAACAGACCTCCATAATCCAGAGAGAAAAATAAAAAAAGCACCAACCTTAAAAGCATACTGCACTGATCTAACAACCTGGGGTGGCTTAAATATTTTTTGATCAAAACATGAGAACTAAGATCCTCAAAATTTTTTTCAATGCAAAATACTGACACCCTCTTCTCCCCAGTTCTTTTGGTCAAAAAAAAAAAAAAAAAAGGCATACTGGAAAAACATCAGATATGATTTATTAGTTGATACAGTGGCCACTATATGTTCCCAATCTCACAAACCTCGTCAAGATTCCTCGTATCTTGCGAGTTCCACTTGTGAATCTGTACCAGTTACAAGTAAACATGAAAAAAAAAAATACAGAAACTCAATAGCAAATAAACCCTAAATACCTAAAACATAATTTTAATACTTACGGTATATTTAATTATGATGTTAAATGTAAAGATCATAATAAAGCACCATAAATTTATAAAATGCAATGAAACAAGTTGGTATTATCTTACCCATACGGTCTTATCACAAAAAGGAGGTCGAAGGTAATAAACACCACGACAATCACAGGGAGAAAGTTCCTTTGATGAAAGGCGTGGTGAATTTCATTGACAGTAAAATAGGCACATAAGGGTTAAAATGTTATTAAACCACTACTCTCACTCTGGCCTTCCTGAAAACAGTGAATCTGCACCTCACGGACCCTAAAAAGACCCCTATGAATCCAGATGTCCAAACGCGATTCCTCTAACCAATTAGCTGGGGTCATCAGTGGAAAATATATCATAGGGAAAAATTTTTAAAATTAGGGGAAAACCCTAAAAAGGAAAGCCCAAAAAACCCAAAAATAGGGACCCAAACTTTTTTGTTTCTGGGGATGGGGTTTGTTTTTTCCTGGGAAAAACCCCTTTTAAGGGGTTTTAAAAAACCCCACCCATTTTAATGCATTTTATATATTTATGGCGAAATTTAAAAAAAGACTTTACATTTGAGCAACACAACAAATAGGGGGTAAATTAAAAAGCTAAGTTTGATTGGGTTTGGGGGGTTTTGCTTGTTTGCAGTTCTTGGGGATTTTTTTTGGGGCAAAGGGGGTTTTAATCTAAGATTTCCCCGGGAAATTTTTTTACCTTTAAAAAAAAGCAGTTTTTCCCATTTGAACCCAATATGCCTTTCCCCCCCAAATTTTGGGACCTGCCAAATCCCAGATCGCAACTTTTAAAACGGGAATTTTAAGCACTGGGGAACACGGCGGCCCTTGGGTCAAACTCAAATCGGGGGTAGGGTTAAATAAAATTTTTGTTTGGGGGACACTGGAAAACCCTAACTATTTAAAACCGCCTTCAAGCCCCTTGAAAATGCAAGGGAATTTGGGGGTCTCCCCGCCATCTCCCCCCCTACAAACCTCAAAGCAAAAAGCTGGGTTTAAATTCTGGCCCCCGTGGGAGCGACAAGCGCGTCACCGTTCTGACCTGTAAAATAAAATTTTTTTTCCCAAAAAAAAATAGTTTTGCATTCCTTTTCTGCTGCTTTTGGAAACGGACCCCAAAATGCTAATAAATTTTACCTTTTTCCCCCAAAGGAGGGATCCAATTACCCATCACTGAAACCCCGCGCAGAAAATTTTTAAGGGGGTTTTTTCAAATATGTTATTCAAACTTAAACCCCAGTTCCCTTTTTTCTTCCCTTTTTATTTTTTAATTTTAGGGCGACTGGGGCCCCAAAAAGTGGCAAATCTTTTAACGCCTTTTTTAGGGCAAATTTTAAAAACCCGTGTAAAAAAAGGGGCCGAAAAGTCCGATTAACTTTCTAAAAAAATTGGCCCGTCGGTAAAAACCCTTTAAAAAAGATTCCCCCCTTTAAACCCAAAAATGGGAACCCCAATTTTTTATTTCAAAAAAAAGGGCCCATTGGTTTCCGGGAAACAACGGGCCCCCCAAATTGTTTTTTCCCCCCACTCGGGGGGCAAAAAAAAAAAAACAAACATTTTGTTAACCCCAAAAATTGGGGTTTAAAGCGTAACAATGAAAGGCTTTATTGGGGGGCCCGAAAACCCCGGGCCAAAACCCTTTAAAAATAAAGGCTCCCTCAATTTTAAAAACCCCAATTTCCCGGAAAAAGGGGTCGCAAAAAACCCTTATTTAAAAAAGGGCGCTCAAAAGGCCAATTTGCAAAAAGTGGGCAAAGGACCATAATTAGGCTCATTTTAAAAGGGTTTCGTTTCCCGGGGGAAATCCCTTTTGTTTTTGTGTACACAGTCCCCTTTACAACCAAAAAATATGGGGTAAAAAGTTGGTTTTTTCCCCCCCAAAAAAAAAAAAAAAACGGCGTTGGGGGGGTGTTGGGGGAAAAAATTTTGCCCTTAGTGTTTTTTTAAATGGCTTTTTACAGTCCCCCGCAGTGACGAAACTTTTGAGGGCACCAGGGTTCCCGGGAGCCCATAGCAACCATTGGGCCCCCCCCCCCCTCTATCAGGAGAATTGCCCCAAGGTTTTGTTTTTCTATAGCGACCAAAAAGCTGGAGCCTATCAAAGGGGAGATCAACAAGGGCCCTTAGCTAATGACCAGGGCTTGGGGAACCCATCAGGGGAGATTTCAAACAGGTCCCGTAGCTATAGCAACAAGTGCGGAGCCTATCAGGAGAGATTGAAAAAGGTCTGTAACTATAACAAAACCCGAAAGGGGCTGATGAAAACCCAAAAAAAGAGGGGATACTAGGAATAAGGGAGGAAAAACAGTTAAAGGAATATAAAAGCAAAAATGACTTGGGTTTTTTTTTCAAAAATTTTTAACATAAAAAATAGCAATCCTTGTAGGGAGACAACCCCCAAAAGGGCCCTTTAAACTTTGTTTTCCCAAATTGGGACCTGTATGATTTCAAAAGTATTTTGAAATTGAATGGGCCTTTAAAACTTTTGGGCAACAATCTTGATGTAACCCCTTATGCTATAAGGCATTTTTTGAACTCCACAAACCGAAAAAACGTCCCCGAGTCCCAAAAATTTAAGGGTTTCTCTGTACCATATCCGGTCTGGGGGGGAGAAAAGGGGCTATTGTAAAAAGGATTTTTTTGGGCTATGAAGAATTTGGGCCACCCCCTGTATTTCCTTTATCCCAAAACCCCCTTCCACCCCCATCCTGTTTTTATAAACTCCTTCCCGCACTAAATATGTTTTTTGGCCCCCCACATCCTTTCAAAATTTTTTTTTTCACAGCTGGGGAAAAATAAAGGGGTTTAACGAAACGAAAACCCGGAATAAAATCCAAACCCCTATCAAGCAAAATGATAATTTTATTATTATTAACCCAAAAAAAAAAAAAGGGTTAAAATTTAAAAAAAAAAAAAAAAAAAACTTCGTAGTAGGGGGGCCCCCTTTTATTAAATAATTTTTTTGATACCCAAAAGTCAAAAAGGCAATTTTTTTAGAAGTGGAAAATTTCCCTACAAAAAGGTTTTTTTGGAAAAAAACAAATAAAATAAGATGGACCAAATGAAATTAAAGGGCTGACTCCCCTACCCTTGGGGGCCCTCTTTTTTAGGGAAATGCCCTAAATGTAAAGCCAACCCTTTTGAAGAAAAAGCTAGAAAAAAAGGGGTGGGCTGGGGGAAAGGGTCGCCGCTCATCCAACCACAGGCAATAAAAAAGGGCCCTAAAAATAAAAAAAGTTAAAGGGGGTTTTTCCCCCAAATGGGTCAATGCCCTTCCTGCGGGGGGGTGGGGTAAAAAAAGAAAAAAGAAAACTCATACTTTTGCTTTCCCCGAAAAACCCCCGTTTCCCCCCGGGTTTAAGCCCGTTTTTCCCCCAGCGTTCCGTGACCGCTCCCACTTTAAATTTCAGGGGCAAAGGTCCCAAAAGGTAATGGGTGGGCCCCCCCAACCCCTTTTTGGGGCCCCCGGGCCACACCTGCACCCCTGCAGCGTCCTCTGCTGTGAGGGCAGCTCTGCCCTGTACTCACCACGCTCCTGTTCCTGGTGGATGCGCGCTCCTGCTGCAGGCCGTGTGCGCGCTCGCCCCCTAGGGCGCGCGCGCAGTACTGCAGCTAAGTTGAAAGGGACTGCGCGCCGGTGATTGGCTTTCACCGGGCACTGATCCTATTTAAGTCCTGCTTTTTCCTTTGCTCCCTGCCAAATCGATAGTGCCCTGTGCCTTGAGAGGAAGCGTTCCTGTAGTATCTTTCGTTTACTGTGTACCGTACCTTCTGCCTTCGACCCTCGACCACGGACCTTGCCGCCTGTCCTGACCTACTGCCTGTCCCCGACTACGAAACCATTTTTGTGCCCGCTGTCCTGCCTTCTGCTGTCCACGACTACGAACCTCTGCTGCCTGTCCTGACCTCCTGCCTGTCCCCGACTACGAACCTCTGCTGCCTGTCCTGACCTCCTGCCTGTCCACGACTACGAACCTCTGCTGCCTGTCCTGACCTCCTGCCTGTCCACGACTACGAACCTCTGCTGCCTGTCCTGACCTCCTGCCTGTCCCCGACTACGAACCTCTGCTGCCTTCCCTGACCTTCTGCCTGTCCCCGACTAGGGAACCTTCCCGGGCCCTGCCTGACCTTCTGCCTGTCCCCGACTACGAACCTTGCCGCCTGTCCTGACCTACCTGCCTGTCCCCGACTACGAGCTTGCTTCATGATTTTGTACCACACCACACCTCGGCCGCCACTGCAAGCAAGTCACGTCAGGGGTAGTGACCTGGTAGCAATCCGCCGCAGCAAGTCCATCCTGCTTTGCGGCAGGCTCCGGTGAAAAGTGGGACCTACTTAGACTCTGCTCCCTGGCGTGGCTTACACCATCGCTTGCAGTGGTCCAGAGGATCCACATCCCTGGTTTGCCTTTTGGTAAGCCCATCCTAAGAATGAGCAGGTGATGTTGTGGCCTGTGACTGACTGGAGTTGTCACATGAACCATGGACGTTCACTGCTTACTTCGTGGGTGAACTGACCGGCAACCCTGAGTGAACAGGAGCGTCCGGGATAAGTATGAGTCCAAGCTTCTAATTTTACTCATAACCTGATGGATGAATGAGCATTGATCAGTTCTGGAACACTCCTCTAAACAAAATCACCATGTTTTTGCAAATGAGACTTGTACAACGTGTAACTTTTGTACACTAGAAAATTGGCCTATAAGCATAAATAAAGGACCTCTCCAGTTTTTTTCCCATTTAGTTCATTAGAAATTGCTTTTAGGAACACTTTGGTGCCAGTAACTTTGCTTACCTGCAGCTGCATACAGGATTTCTGGCTGATGCAACAGTCTCTGTTAGGTCACATGACCTGCTCTCTGATTAGCTGATACACACTGTGCTTTTGATGCTGATAGGAAGTCTTATCTCTCTATGAACTCCTTTGAGACTGACTTTGAACCTTCCATATGAATGCACAGAGAGCTTCACTTTTGGGTCACACAACAATGCTGTGTGTTTCAGCAACTCAAAGTGCAGGTCACATGACCCAGGGGCAGCAGTGAGAAATCCTGTATTCAGCTGCAGGTCAGCAAAATTACTCTCATTACTGTGCACCTAGGAGCAATTTGTATTTCTGTCTGTATGACTATTACACCTCTTATCACAAGGCATTATGGGAAAGGAGCTGGGAAGCTCATGCGCCCTCTATTGAATGTAACAAATCCTCAATTTGCTTCTGATTCACCGAATCTTTAAGAAGCAAAAGCAATATTAGCCAAGCCAGTATCACTCATCTGCATACAGCCGTTTCGGGGTATTTGCCCCTCATCAGTGTAGAGTAGAGCGATAATGGCTTGGCTGGATGGGAGGCAATGAGTGGCTGAGAAAGGGGAACATCTCTCCTTGAGGAGAGCACCAGCAGAGCAATACTGGCTTGGCTGGGTGGGAGGCAATGAGTGGCTGAGAAAGGGGAACATTTCTCCTTGAGGAGAGCGCCAGTTAAGGTGTGTAGAGTTGAGATTGCCTTTTTGCCCTCTACTAAGCATCTGCATATCACAAGGCATTATGGGAAAAGAGCGGAGAAGCTCAAGTGCCCTCTATTGGATGTAACAAATCCTCAATTTGCTTCTGATTCGCCAAATCTGTTACACCTCTTAGTCTAGCAGCTTGTAGTACAAGTGAGGATGTGCAGTCAGATGATATTAGAAAACTGACTACCAATAAAATGCCCACTTGGAATTGCATCATTATTAGTACTTACATGAACTGCCCCATGCAACGTTGGGGATGATCTGACTTTTTTGACTTCTTGTTATAAGTTAATGACCAATAAACATTTTGTCTCTTGGTGACCAGAGCTGGATTCTCCTCGGGATGTCACCATTCAGTACAACAGCAACATGGGGAACGCATTATTGTCCTGGAGCTCAAGTGTTGGAGCTTCTTCATATCTGGCTTCTGCAAAATTAAAAGACGGACAAGAAGCAATGTGCACATCTACTTCTAGCAGCTGTAACATCCAGAACCTTCTGTGCGAACAGACATATAATGTGAGCGTCACAGCTTTCAATAATGGTTGCACCAGCAATAGCAGCCAAGCGTTGACTTTACAAACAGGTAATTTCACTATAGGTTGTATTAATTGTAATAAACCTTGAATTCCTTAAAGGAGTTGTCTCACGACTGGATTTCATCCTACCTTGGTGCTGTCCTAAGAGCTGTAGTTTTGAAATCATGGGCGGGAGCACTGGCTTCCTGGAGTCCTCTCCTCCCCCCCCTTCATCTAGGTGACGTCATGCTGCTGCGCTCGCTCCCGATGCTAACAACATTGGAAGGGAGAACATCTCAGATCACAGAGTTCTCTTTCCCCTGCTGCTCACCATTCAATAGTATTCACCGTGTACACAGCACATATGTCCCTCCCCACACATCCATACATGACCCGGGCCAGGGGTTCCCAGCACAGGGAATTGAGCAGGGGGGAAGCGATTCAAAATAATCTCGGATGTGTTGTATTTGCATGGAGTTATCTCAGTGCTACATCTGTCTGTGTCTGCTTAATTACTATTCACTGACTGTTGACTATTTCCTGCCCTGAATCATTCACTTCAGCAGTGAAGCTTGGTTAGGTAAACAGGAGAGTGAATGCTAATTAGGCAGACTCCGAGCTGAATGAGACGGGCAGGAAATAGTTAACAGCAGTGAATAATAATTAGGCAGACACAGATAAGGCAGCAGGGGAGATGACAGGGGCTGCTAGTATGCCTGCTCTAAATCACTGAGCTGTGCCGCAGGCAGAGCGAGACAGAGAGAGAAAGGACAGGAGATAGTTAAACTTGCGTGCTCGCTCCTGACGCGACCTGTTGTGATAAGATGCCGGAGATACAGCCTATCAGGGAGAACAAGCAGGTCGGTGACTATAGAGACCTCAGCAGCCTCTGAAGCCACTAAAAACAAGTTATCTAGAAATCAGTAGGAGATTTGTTATTGACATATATTGCAAACGTGCTTGTTTTTTGAAGATCTTTAATTTGAATGACAATCTTTGTAGTGAGACAACCCCTTTAACATATTATAACTAGTAAATGGAACGTCCCAGGATGATCAATGTCATAGAAAATGCATCCAGAGTTCTTGTCCCAGTACAGTGACTGCAATTTATACCATATATACATGTGAATACTGTGTCCATGCTCATGGTACAGTTCTTTGATATGGGAACTGAATGCACAGAAAGCAGCAAGCAACGTTGCAACTATACTATGATCTAAAAGTTATGGCAGCTTAAAGGTTTACTAGACCTACTTAAAGGGGTTTTGCCACGATGTAATGTTGACGTGGGATCCTCCAAAATGGGTATTTAATCACTTTTCTAAATATATGTGATTACAAAAAGTGAAAGCCCTCCTGAGAGCTACAGCATTGCTCAGTCCCCCTTAGTTTCCTGAACGTTTACATTAGACACGACCAGGACACTAACAGGAGCTGATCTGGTCGCGCTTGCGTGTTTGCACTTCTTATCTGATGACAGGGAACATGAAGGAGCTTGCAAGGGGCTGGGGAGAAAGTGCAGTGTATGAGTCTGTCTGCTGTATAGAGAATCCACTGTTGTAATGTTATTATTTGAGTAAACTTTACAGACGCTCCCTGCTTCCTCACTCTCTGCTCTCCCTCCTCCCTCTCACCCCTGCAGCCATTCAGGACTCAGCATGCGTTGTTTATATTCTCTGCTGAGCAGATAAGAGGTAAGGAACTCACTTTGTGGCAAAACCCCTTTAAGCAGTTCAAGAACAGGGTTTCTGTCAAGGTCTGAGGCTGGCAGGAAAGATCTATATAACTATGCCATGGTAATGGCCATCTTACTGTATAACTGATGAGGCTCCTAATACAAGACCTAGAATTCTATCATGGTCTGAAAGTATTCAACCTAACAGCCTGGAACTTAACTAGATCTCTAAGGATTAGAGGTTCAGATGCATTTTAATAACAGGATTACCATCCAGGCCGGTGAACCAAGACCTATAAAACCAGTTAAGTTATACCCTTATTGGTAAAGAAGCTCTGCTTCATTAAGAGGGTCAGTGACCAACAGAGAAGACCTAAACAAACCAAACTCTGTAGCAGCCTCCATACCAGTCTGTTTTATACAAGCTGGACTCCATTAAAAGGTTTCAAGATCAATAGCGAGTCTTACTCCAACCTAGACCTGACAACTTGGAAGTTTATCAGCCCCTAATATTTGTTAGAGGGTTTATTGAAGAAGTTTTAACTACCTGGTCACTTTGACAATGACCATGGAGAAGACAGAATAATCTGGAAAATCTTCTGGATATGTGATGGACAAAGAAGGTGGTGACAAGGATCCTACACTCAGGAAATAGTTAGAGTATCTACATGATGATGTAGACAAAAGGCTTAGCATATGCACTCTGGAAGTTTAGGTCTGTTGCTGTGTCCACATTCCAAAAACCGTAATTCCAGGAAAAACAATCCATAAAATACGCCGTACTTCCAGAAACCTTTAGTCAGGAGATGCCTTATAGGCTTCATCAGAGTAAGTCCCTCTGTCCTCAAGCCAAGTGCTAAAGGCATCTGTTGGCTTCACTTAAGGGTCTAGGCGATCCTTCAATTTGGCCTTTGAAAAATGTACACTTAGGGCCACACGTATGAACCTGTTTAGGTCTAAAACTCACTCTTTTGCCCACAGGTTACTATGGGCAAAAAAGTGAGTTTTAGACCTAAACAGGGTCATACACGTGGCCTTAAATGTCTCTTCTTCTGGAAGGTCAAGATGATGATCTCGCCAAAAAGGCTGCTAACCTTCTCCACATTTCGTTGTGCCAGATCAGATAAGATACCTGATCACCATTAGACCGAAGGTCCTTACCTTGGATATCTTAAATTAGGTACTTCTCTTTAAAGTATCCTACCATAAGCTCTATTCTAAGATGAGTTGAGCATTTCTCATCTCAAACAACTTAATGAAAGAAAAGCCAACACCAGTGGAGGGTCTACACCATCATAAAATGTCAACGTCTCAGTGTTGTGTCATGTGGTCTTGAGCATCAATTACAACTTGACAACAACGTCGCATGCTGTTCACAAGTCAAGTTATTGACTGCTGAGGCATCCCACTCTTCTTGAAGGCGCCCATCAGGTCATTGAGGTTCAGGGGTACAGAGTTAAGAGCTTCTACATGGTGACTCAGCTGATCCCACAGGTTTTCTAAGGGGTTCAGGTCTGGAGAAAGTGCAGCCACTCCATTTGAGGTCCCCCAGTCTCCAACAGCTGCTCCCTAATGATACGACCTTGATGAGCTGGAGTATTTTCATCCAAAAAGATTAAATTTGCCCTGAGTTGTTCATGCAGAGACACAATGATTGGATTAATGTTATCCAAGTAGTAGAGGCCGTTACTGTACCAGTCACAAAGTACAGGGCAGTTCTGTATTGACTACACTCACCTGCCCGCACCACCAGAGGCTCATCTGGTAATAACAGTGGCTGATACATAGTGCTCTCCTTGATGTTGGCGGCCATCACTTCTGGTCATAGTGAATCGACTTTCATCACTGAACAGCCTGTGCCTGGTGGTGTGGTCAGGTTGTCTAGCATGCAGATCACGCTGATGTAAACAGTTATGAATGGTCTGACGTGACACTTGGTGCCTCTCACCTTCCTTAAATATGCCTGGAGTTGTGCGGCATTCATCATCTGGTTCTGCAGGACATTGCTTACAATGAGGCGGTCATCAGTGTGTGATGGAGCCAAAGGGCATTCACTTCTTTGCCTTTTTGTGACTCTTCCAGTCTCTCTTTATCTCTGCTGCAGCCTGCTGATGACACTCTGTGACACTCTAAGCTCAGTGGACACTTCTGTTTGAGAGCATCCTGCTTGAAGCCTCCTAATGGCGAGGTATTGTAGATCAATTATAAGGTTTTGTCTTGGTTTCATGATGTCAAAATGTGAAAAGCAGGATGAGGACGACTGTTTAAATCCCAATTCAAATTGATCCTTTAAATGTATTGGGCAATTCAGGGATCAAACACCTCTTGGGAATTTTATCACTAATCTCCTTGTTGGAGATTAGCAGGTTGTGCAAAAAGTACTGAAACACTGAACAGTTGGAGGTGTGCATCTAAAGGGAAGAGATCGGCTCATTTAGGTCACTTACATTTTTTTTCAAGAAATGTTATCCTGAAATTTTAACCAAAATATCCCTAACTTTTTTTGAGTAGTGTATTTAGATGAGTGCTATCGATTATTGTTTGCATCTATCAGCATTTTACCTACTATACAAGAGATCACTCTTCTTCTCTGTTTTTTTTTTTTTTTTTTGTTTCCATTTTTGTTTCCATTTTTTGTTTCTTGGCATGTAGGCTGTGAGGCATGTTCTTGGGTCAGATAGGCTCAGGCATCTATGAAGGCTTATTTGGGGTGACCATCAGCTGCTTAAAGGGGTACTAACACCTCATTGATTAACTTTAATCAGGTAGGCAAAGTTAATTAAGACCATTACCAAATACATTGTTGTTCTAATTTTTCTTTGTTTAGTAGAAAGAGAAGATTTTATCTCCTACTTGTGTACACAAGTTTTTCTAGGTTACCCACCATCTCTCTCTGCCCTCATTGCTCCAGCTCCGCTGTCTGACCATGGTAATTCATTCCTTTCTGAGTGCTAACTCCAGCACAGGAGCTAGTTTATCTATGTTACTGACCAACTTTAACCCTTAGAGCTCTGTAGCTTTGTGCACTACAGTTTACAAACCTCCTGCACTCATATCACTGTAACAGACTCAGCTAGGAATAGTAAAGATGATATGCCAATCACTACTATAGAACCACCCACAGCCTGACCAGGATGAGGGAGCCTGAAACTGGCTGTGAAGAACAGGCTTTGTGAAAAAGCATTCCTGGAACATCCCTTTAACTCCAAATAGCGTGACGGGTGTATGGAGCAGGTTCATGTGCTGAGCCGGCTCCATATGTGGTGGGCATTGGCTGTCAACTACAGCTTGCAACTGCCAGTTTCTAAATGAATGAAGAATGGTGCTGTTTTCCTCCCCCAATCGCCCTTCCGATTGGTTGCCATGGCAGCTGGAAGTCTCATATAGACTTCCATAGCTGCCATGTTGTGACACGTATTACACCCTATGTACATAGGGTGTAATAGGCAATAAATGAAAAGCCTATATACGGCACATACATATGAGAAGTGAATGTGCATCCAGTGTTCAAGTCCAAAAACAATAATAATAATCAATATTAAAAGTTCAAATCACCCCCTTTTGCCATTTTACAAATAGAAAATTACAAAATAGAAGTTATCCATAATTGGTATCATCGCTTTCGTAAAAGTCCAATCTATTAACATATAATATAATTTATTGGGTTTCCCAGTATGTGATATATGTTATCTTCAATGGCACCATTAAAAAGTACATCTTGTACCACAAAAAAATAAGTCTTCATACGAATATGTAGAAGGAAAAATAAAAAAGGTATAACTCTCAGAAGGAGAGAAAAAAATCTGAAAATAGCTGCGACCTGAAGGAGTTAAGAGGAGGAAATGAGGGTAAAGATATATGGGCACTTCCAAGTTTTAGTTGGCGTGCTCCTGAATATAACGCGTGGATGATGCAGCAATCTTTTTTCATTACACTTGCTTTATTATTTTTTGGGAAGATTGAAGGGTTAAAGGGGTCGCTCTTTCATGTTGGACCCGTTCGGAAGAAGCAAGAGATAAAACAAACCACTGTATGATTCGTTTAAATAATAAACAGAAGACTGGCTATTAATGAGGATGAATCGGAGGATAGGGGAGAGGTGAGTATAACTCTATATTTAATTTTAAATGTTCAGCAATATGGACTAATTTTAATTATTCCATATCGCTGCCCATATAAAATTAAAAAAGAATATATATATATGCATATATATATATATATATATATATATATATATATATATATATATATATTATATTTATTTATGATGGCAAGCCTTTATGACGTCCACTCAGAAGTGACCGCAGGCTGAGTTAACAATTTTTACATATCTGTAACATTGGATACCTTCCTGCTCTATACAGATTCCTCATTTAAACTACTATCTACCTCATCGCAGACACTTGTTAATATATAACCTGGGACTCTTTTTTTCTGATTTACAGCTCCATGTGCTCCACAGAATGTGACCATAGTCCGACAATGCCAGATAAATACCATCAGCCTAACCTGGAACCCTGTACTCAATGCCGTCAAATACACAGCAAATGCCTTCGCAACAGATGGCAGCAAAGAAGAATGTGTGAACACAGAGACCTACTGCTTCTTCTTGAACCTGCAATGTGGGATACAGTATGAGATCAGTGTATTTGCTTTCAATGGCAAAGTAAATAGTTCCAGGAGCCAAGGAATTATAGTAAGGACAGGTGAGAGAAATGGAGCAAGGAATCTTGACAATACTCAATGAAAGCTGTAGTAAACAATAGAGGAATTTATTATGCCATTCAAGCCAATTGTCAGTAACACAAAAGTTTCACATTTTTGGTCAAACCCCCCCCCACCCCCCACCCCAACCATTTGTGGAAATATTTGCAACTTTTTAATGCCTTTGCCACTTAAAAAAATGTGAGGGACTTATTGGAGCAGTATGGCCCCTTTGCCTCATGACTGGTTTACTATTAGTATTGTAAATCACTGACTACACTAGATGGCAGTACTCAAAACAGGGTCACAAAATTCCAAATTCAATGCAAAATACTAAAACCCAATCTTAAAAAATAACTTTTTGGGAAACATG
Organism: Phyllomedusa bahiana; assembly: GCA_025379985.1. Classification (NCBI taxonomy): domain Eukaryota; kingdom Metazoa; phylum Chordata; class Amphibia; order Anura; family Hylidae; genus Phyllomedusa; species Phyllomedusa bahiana. Next base: position 57,304 of record JAODAL010016865.1, read on the forward strand.
TCAGAAAAGAGGCACCGCCAAAACAGTTCTAAGGTGCATTAAATGAGTGTATAGTGCATCTGAATCAATGAACCAGTCAAAAATCTGGCATGTGGTATACCTTACATAGCATATTTGATGCGCCTTATTTAAGCGCATAGCATAACGTAGGCGCAAAGCATATCATTGCTAGCATATTTGATTCACCTACTTTAGGTGCATTCAAAAGTATCATACCTGGAGTAAAATGCACCTAGTTTTGGCATATTATAGATAACTTACATAAAGAATAGGGCGTCAACATTTTTTTGGTGCAGAATAGACAAAAAAATGGCACAACCCTAATGGGACATGTCGCCCTTAATTTTTACTTCTGAAAAAAGACAACACACATTATCCTAATAAGTGATTCAGATCATAGCATAATATCATCACTATATATGCAATGGGTAGGAGGTCATAAATACCTATACAATAATGGCAACTTTTTTTTAGACCAAAAAGGGGACCAGAGGCAGTTACCAATTCAAACTGATCCTATTCTTTCCCTTTTGTCTCCTTTCCTAGAGGCAGAGTAGTCGCCCTGAAAAAGGCGGCCCCACCTATTGGCGACTTACCCTAAAATGTCCTATGCCATCCCTCAACCATGTTTATAGATAAAGTAAATTAACATCATATAACAAAAAGTCTTAATACATATGACCTGACCAAAGATAATCTTCCCCTTAATTTAGATTTTTCCAACGCATTTCCCCCTCAACAAGATATTAGAGGGTTCATCAAGGGATGTCAGATACAGTCCATTGATGCAGGACACAGTCTTCTATTCGGAACTACCTATATCCTAATAATCGCGGGGAAGGAAATACCCCCAGATAGATATGCCTGGTATATAAGGGAGAAAAACAAAAAACTACAAAGACTAATACCTTGGGGCTCGATACAATTAAATAAATTATAACCTTTAATGAGATATAATTAAAAGACAGGAAAGACACATCCCTGTTATACCCTATAATTAATCCCTAACACAACCAGCAGAGAATCCGCCCCAAAAGGGGCAACCACGCTCCAGAACCTACCCTAAATACCCTACACCGTCCCTCACTCGTATAACATATACACTACTCCACAGCAAAAACCACACCACCACCAACAGTGAAATACACAAATAACTCTATCCAGGACCTAATGGGAAAGAGTAAAACAATAATTCCCTGTCCCTGTCTTCTATTCTAAGACATACCAAAAAAGAAATCAATCCCAGATGATAGATGTCATATATGACTACTCTCCTCTCATGGTCTAAAATACCTACTGGCCAAACAGGTCCCTCCTATGTTTGGGAGGAGATATTAGTATGCAACTGTAAATACTTAGCTCTAATTGCACTTCGACATCTATTAATTGACACCGTGTATGCGCCCAAAGGGACATTACATGTTACCTCCATAGCAACCATTAAATACTAAGTTATCGCGCACATCATCCATTGTTTATATCCAGGGCTGGGACAAGGTATTCTGGTGCCCTAGGAAACTAAGGCACAAAGCGCCCCCCAATGGAAAATTTAGCCCACTTCATGCCTCTTTGCACCCCTTTTCTGCCTGGGAAGAAGTGGGGGCTCTAGGCAGTCGCCTACCTTTGCCTACCCATTGTCCCGGCCCTGTTTATACCTTATAACAGACCAAAATCGTACCTCCAAATAATGATTAATCCAGATCATCTTATAAGGCCGTGCTATTAGACGATCAACAACTAATAATAGATATGCCGGTCCAAGGTCTCACGCATGCGGGTTCACTATTAGTATACCACTGCATATCTATACATATCGCTATGGTGCGATGAGTTGCTGCCTTTCCTGAAATGTATAGGTTGGGAGTACTGATGTCTCATACCTCCGACGGAAAATTATCAGCACTTATACTGCTGATACAAATCTACTACTCGCTCCAGTCTCCTGGTAGAAATACCAGCTGAGAAGATGGTTTATTGGCCAAGTGTAAACCCTATTGTCAAGTGAGGTGTATAAAATGCCTAATAAATATGTCTTAAGTAAAGGCACCCAATCTGTCAAGTCTTACAAAATGTTCTAGGTTCACCCACTTTAGTAAATCTGCTCGATTGTGTTGAATTTTGTTGACCATTAAATATTCTTTATCTTTTAAAAATTTCAGCTCCTTGTGACCCGCAGAATGTTCAAGCCATCACTCAATGCTTAGATAATACATTATCGGTGTCATGGAGCCCGTCCTTCGGGGCCGTGTCCTACACTGCATCAGCCTTGGGAAGCAGTGATGTTGTCTACAACTGTTCCTCAGCTAACACCGGCTGTGAGATCACAGGGCTACAATGTGGAGAAAGTGTGTCTCTGACTGTGACCGCCTATGATGAGGAATGCCCCAGCATGAGTAGCGATCCGGTGACGGTAGTAACAGGTAACTTAACACTGACAAAAACTAAAGGACTTTGGTGGTATCTCAAAAAGTTAGAAATAGAGAGAAAGTAGTTCACACAACTAAAATCTACATACTATACAACATATACAAAACCTCTGCATGGTCTACATTTCTGTTTTTTTCCTTTCAAGATGGGGGGGAGGCAGTGTGTACATTAATGAGAAAAAAATTAACTTTTTGGATATTACCAAATGGCTGCAATGATAGAAAGAGTGAAAATTTTTAAGGGGTCTGAATACTTCCCGTATCCACTGTATACCTCATTCATGGAGGTGCTCCATGTGAAAAAAAAAGCAGGAACGCTTCCTGCTTAGATTTGTTTGATCATTAAAGAAGGGACACTTTGTAGTCCCTTCGAGCTTTTGTTGGATGGATTCATGTGCAGCGGAGTCGAGCAGTGCGGACATACATAAGGCGGCAAAAACTACACTTTTTTGGGCAAAAGTATGACATGAAGGACACCTTACAGTGGGTACAGAAAGTATTCAGACCCCTTTAAATTTTTCACTCTTTCTTTCATTGCAGCCATTTGGTAAGATCAAAAGTAAATTTTTTGGCTGCTTAATGTACACACTCCCCCCCCCCCCACTTGAAAGGAAAAAAAACAGAAATTTAGATATTTTTGCAAATTTAGTAAACAAGAAAAACTGAAATATCGCATGGTCATAAGTATTCAGACCCTTTGCTCAGTATTGAGCAGAAGCACGTTTTGAGCTACTACAGCCATAAGTCTTCTTGGGAATGATGCAACAAGTTTTTCACCCCTGGATTTGGGGATCCTCTGCCATTTTCCCTTGCAGATCCTCTCCATTTCCCTCAGGTTGGATGGGAAGTTGGTGGACAGCCATTTTCAAGTCTCTACAGAGATGCTCAATTGGGTTTAGGTCAGGGCTCTGGCTGGGCCAGTCAAGAATGGGCACAGAGTTGTTCTGAGGCCACTGCTTTGTTATTTTAGCTGTGTGCTTAGGGTCATTGTCTTGTTGGAAGAGGTCTCTGAGGTCCAGGCGTCGGGAAAAGAGTTTTATCAGGATATCTCTGTACTTGGCCCATTCATCTTTCCTTCATTGCAACCGTCGTCCTGTCCCGCAGCTGAAAAAACACCCCATAGCATGATGCTGCACCACCATGTTCATGTTGGGATTGTATTGGCAGGTGATGAGCAGTCCCTGGTTTTCTCCACACCATACCGCTTAGAATTAACACCAAAAAGTTCAATCTTCGTCTCATCAGCCCTTGAGTGCTGCAGAAAATATTTTGAAACCCTTGGCCAGATCTGTGCCTTGCCACAATTCTGTCTCTGAGCTCCTTGGGGCAGTTCCTTCGACCTCATGATTCTCATGTGCTCTGACATGCACTGTGAGGTCTTATATCTGTTTAAGTAAACACAGCTGGACTCCAATGAAGGAGTAGAACCATCTCAATGAGGATTAGAAGGAAATGGGACAGCATGTGAGTGAAATATGTGTGTCACAGCAAAGGGTCTGAATACTTACGACCATGTGATATTTCAGTTTTTCTTGTTTAATAAATTTGCAAAAATATCTACATTTTATTTTTTTCCTTTCAAGATGGGGGGGGGGCAGAGTGTACATTAATGAGCAAAAAAAATAACTTTTTGGATCTTACCAAATGCCTGCAATGAAAGAAAGAGTGAAAAATTTAAAGAGGTCTGAATACTTTCCGCACCCAATGTATTTCACAGCGAGGACTTTTTACAAACTATTCTTTTCAACTAGGAAAATATAGGAACAAATACAAACTGTTCAATGTCCTCAAAAGAAACTTCACACTATGTACAGTATTCTTCTTACCTATGTGTTCTTCTTATAGTTCCATGCGCACCCAGAAACATTTTCGCCACGACCGATTGCAAAAACCAAACCACGCTCATTCAATGGGACTACAGCGAAGGGGCAGTTCACTATATTGCACGTGCGAGAGCAAGTGATGGCTCCGAATATTCCTGTGAATCAGTTCTTCAAAGCTGTTATTTATCTGATTTATCATGCAGCCAGACCTACACGGTATATGTCACGGCTGACAACTTCCAGTGCACAAGCCCCTACAGTCCAGCCGTGGAGGCCAAAGCAGGTGAGCATTCATATCTATGAAGCAACGATGACTGAATGCCGGTATACAGTGCACAAGTCAGAAGGGTTGTCTTGAAGAGTAAACTTCAAAATGGTCTGGTGATCAGTCCAGCTCTGGAAACCCCTAGCAAGCAACTGGACACAAAATCACAATAAGAACATTTTTTTTGCAAGCAGATCTCCTACCTGCCTCTAAGGGGGGTTCCAAGCAGGACCCCTTTATATGATGCCGTAAAAGGGTTTTACCATGAGTGCACTGGCTGCTTGCCGCGAGCTGGCCATGCACGTGAATAAGGAGGGCGGCGCTTGTGGCTGTCCTCTTCATTCACTTCTATGGGAGCTTCCGAATATAGCCAAGTGTGTACGCTCGGCTATTTACAGAAACTCCCATGGAAGTGAATGGAGAGGACGGCTGCGAGCACTGCCCTCCTTATTCACATGCATGGCCAATCGCTGTGGTGAAAAAAACCCTCTTTAAATAGGTTTTATGAGATATGTGTTTGTTAATCATATACTTTTTGCAATACTAATTATCTTTAGGCCATCATCACAAAAACAGCAAATTTATTTCTTCTTATACAACCCTCAAGAACCTCTAATACATTTCCCTAGTTCAGGGGTGCAAAACCTTTTTTTTCTGTCATATTGTTCTAACTTAAAGGGGATTGCCACCAGACCAAGTACTGACCTCCGTTCAGCATGAGAGCAAGATGTAAACAAATCACGCTGAGTCATGAAGCTGCATGGAGAGAGGGGAGAGGGGAGGGGGGAGTGAGGAATCCAAAGGGAGCGTCTCAAAACTTAAGTGAACTAATAAACAGTACAACAGTGGAATTTAATACAGCAAGACACAGAGCCTCAGATGGCACTGTCAGGAGAAACCCTTTTCTGCTAAGCAGCTTATGTAATGTAAACAAATCACGGAGCGACAGAGACGCACACAGACACACACAGCCAGAGCACAGAGCCTGCATAAGGGGATCCGTGACATGTTCACTCAAATAATCAAACTATAACTTGTGGGAATTCCTGTATACAAAAGAGAACACCTATTCTACACAGCAGATTGAAAGCTTCTTCATCAGATAAAGCAGGGATTAATAACACTACAGCTAGTTATTCTGTATACCAAAAAAAAACATATTGCTACCCGGTGCCTTAAAAAGACATTCATTCGCCTGTCATCAGATAAGAAGTGAAATTTACGCAAGCGCGCCTTTCAGCTCCTGGGTCGTGACAGGGGAAGCTTTGTGTGGTAAAAAAAGGGGGGTTTAGAAATGCTGTAGCTCTCAGAGTTTTTCACTTTTTTTAATCACATATATTTAGAAAAGTGATTAAATACCCATTTTGGAGATTCCCACGTCAACATTACATGGTGGCAAAACCCCTTTAAGGAGACAAAATAAAACTTTTGCCTTATGTCAACTATAATTTTTTTTGCATTACCTAAATCATTTAGTATAGCAGCTATGAGCTAATCTGTGAGTGTCTAGAGCTATTTCTGCAGCAAGTTGTCAGGCCACGCCCCTTTGCTGTGATTGGCTTCCTGATATTTCAATAAGCCCTGTTGGGACACTCACCCTGGACTGGACACGCCCCCTGTGCTGTGATTGACTGCCTGCACTCTCTTCCCTATGAGCTGTGTAAAATGAAAGTGAAAATGGCCACGTCTGTGTTCTCATTGTCTTTCACTGCACCCTGAGCTGTGTAATAATGACACCATGAGCTCCTATATGCCCCTTCTACTAGTGATAGTTCTATGTGAAGGATCTTTGCAATTACTGAGTCTCTAGATGCTAGATTCACTTCCTCACCCCCCATATAACACAGTCTTATACACAGAGAGGATGTCACAGCTTTGCAGACCTCCTGCAATGCTCAGTTCTCATGCCTGGAGATCAGTCACCACCCTTCTTGTAACCAGACACCTGCATTGCTGTAATCAGTTATACATACAGCCTGAACTGATGAAACAAAAGTGAGAAATGCACTCTGCTCCCCTTCTAGCTCCTGCCTGATAACAGGGGGGTAAGGGGCTGCATGCATTTCTCACATTTGCTTCATCATTGCAGCGCATATAACGTTTACACCAATACGGGGTTCGGGTTTAAAGGGCTTGGGGAGGGAGGTGGCAGTTTTCCCAGGCATAGAATTAACCACTGCAGGAAGTCGCATGCGGGGGACATCCTCTCCTTTCCACTGCCACACAAATGATATTCACCATCTTCAGTGAGGAAAACAGCCTATGGAAGAAGACACACCCTTGGTTTTGAAGCTGAAAGAAATAGAAAAGCAAAGAGCCCACGAAAGCTTTAATTGAAAACCCCTTTAATTGTGGTGTCCCCTTCATGGTTTTGAAAGTCTCCCCACAATTTTAGGTGTCTCCCCCAGGAGAACTCACCACTTAGGGATAGTCTAAAGTTTTGTAACTAAAACTATTACCTGTATACTTGCGGGAAAATAAATTCTTTGTGTTGCAAACTACCAATTTAATCAAGCATAAGATCGACAAAAATTTATTGCCGTTTTTCTTATAATTTCTAAAAAAACACAAAATAATGTGAATGAGTTGACATGTTTGTGTTTGCAGCTCCCTGCATTCCTAAATTTTATCAGCACCGAATTATATTGCAGTCAAAACACCATACTTTCACCTGGAAGAGACCCCGAAAATAAAAACTTTCCCGGGCTTTTGGGCTCAGGGGACTCTGGTCATTTCCATTGCAAACCCAAGAAAATAAATGTGAAATCAAAACATTTTTGCTGCGGGCAAGCGTACTATGTCTCTGTTCATGCCAATAACAGTCAGTGCATCTCTTCCTTCAATCAGACTGCACCGATATATTCAGGTAATGTTGCTTTTTTTTTCACGGTTTATACATTTTCTCAAAAATGGTTTTAAAAATAATTTAAATTTCATGACAAGTCAAGGAACCTTGCACCTTTAGCCATATATTGTATGGATCCATGATAGGTATGGTCCGAAACAAGGAGGAGGTGAAAGTTTTTTTATACTTTTTCATTTTTTTGGTATTCCGGTTTTTTTCTTACAATCAGCACTGAAAAAACCCCATTGAACATAGTCTTACTATCCTCTGTTTTAAAGGGGAACATGCAGTATACCCCTAAGGGAGGTCAATAAGCGCAGATTTGGGGTGTAACCTAAGAAAAGGTTATGCAAGACATTTATGGGGATCAATCTAACTTAACCATCCTACATTTTGGGCCCCAGAAGGGGTAGCTCAGGCCTTGAGCTGCCACTTGTCGAAAAACCGCAACCATATTTTTTGATAAAAAAACAACGTGGGGGCTCTGGGGTAGGGTTGTCAGCCCTTATACTCAAATGAGAAATACCTTAGCACTCCCCGTAATAAAAGTGAGAAATTTGGTGTTTATTGAAACATCTTTAAAAGTGAACATATCTCCAAGGAAATGATATACAGGAAAATAAGAATCCAACTTTTGGAAAAATTTTTGCCAAATTGGCCTTCCTAGTCCTGTCTGGAAAAGGACATCCGAGAGCTTGGGAAAGCAGGGAGAAGATGGATCTTTCCCTGCTTTCCAAACCTCGTGTCCATTTCCAGACAGGACTGGGAAGGCCCCAAAATGGCGAAAATTTTCCCTAAAGTCTGGAGTCTTATTTCCTGTAATCACTACCTTGGAGATAGTTTATTAAAGATGTTTCAATAAACCCAAATTTTTCCCCTTTACTTTCGAGGCAAATATTCTTCAATATTGATGCTGACCCTGACTTACCAAAACGCAGGGTAGAGCACTTTTTTACTTTTTGAGAGTCTGGGCCCCCTGGGCCCGGCAGTGCATATTAAACCGATTCTTTTAAGACAGGGGAAGCTTCTGCTAAACCCCGGACCCATGACCCAGACCCGTAGTAAGGAACATTCTGGGCCCTTGCCCGTGGGCATAAATGCCCAAGACTCTGTTTTTTCCCGGGTCAGCCCTGTCTGTTTAGTGGGATTTCCCCTATGGTGCTACGTGTACAACAAGCACTAACCACTCTTTTTCGACATAAGTTTTTTTTTTTAAAAAGTTTCAAAATTAAAAATCAGTCCGTTTTCGAATAGGTGGCCATTTTTTTAAAATCTTTTTTTCTAACCCAAAAAGGGGTTTTCCTTGAAAGTTTTATTTAAATTTGTTTCCTCGTTTTCTAATGTCTAAAATATAAGTGACCAAATTTCTTTCATCATGAAGACCAAGGATTAAATCCCAAATGCTTACTTTCATATTTCATCCATAGAAAGCCATGAAAGGCAACTTTTTAAAACTCTTTTTAGGTCACGATTTTTGCCCCTCATATATTTTAACCCGCAGTCCTGTAACCTCAAAATAAATTTTTTTTTTTTTGACTTACAGCTCCCGCAAAACCAACAAAAGGTCCCTAAAAGTATGTGCACTAACGACAGCACCGAATATCCCGGCAAAAAGTTCTGGAACGGTTAGAGATTTATGTGCAGAAATCAGACAGTGATGGGCCGGGTCTGCTGATTGCCAATCACAACAGGAACCGTTGATCAGGGGAACGAAGTGTGGAAAGTGTACAACCAACAGTCACAGCCTGGGTAGCAATTGCCCGACTCTGTCCGATGCATTATCAGTGGTCCAGTACACAACCATATCCCTTAAATTACATACATATATTTTAGAGTTTTTTAACTTTATACTAAATCTAATACGGTTGGTATGCAATAAGATGTATGTGGCTAGTCCTCAAAAACAAAACATAAATCTCAGTGGTTTAAACCAAGAAATCAAAGAAAATTTAAGAAAGTAGTTGAATTCCACAAATGGAAAAACAATTGGGCTGCGTGCTTAACCAGTAAAGCTTTGCTTTACATCACTCTAAAGCCTAAAGCAAATACAGGTCATTAGGACCCTGACTACACTAGATACACTATGCAGTACATTGTATGTAGCATTTTATCCTCTTTACAGCTGCTACTAGTTGATGTGACACTGAAGATACACCTACCCAGTTTTAAACATACAGTCATGAGAAAATTACAGCACACCTCCTTTTAAAACACTGGGTTTTACTGTAACATTGGACATTAAAGAACCCCTGATCCCTTTGAAGGCTTTAAAAACCGAATAAATACAACCTCAGATGAGCAATAACACACCAATTTTGTCTTGCATTTTTTTGTTTTTAAAAAAAATTTTGTCAAAACAGTAGAACATGCATAAAAATTAAAAACCTTTTTACTGCTTCCCAAAAGAATTAAAAAGATAATAATGCCCAAAGCTGCAAACAAATGTCCGTGATAAATTGAACTCCCGCCAATGTACCACCAGGGCCCCCCATCAAAATTTAGGGGCCCCATACAGGGGAAGCACCTGGCCCCCCCCACCACAACCCCGCCCTCTGCCAACCCCATCCCCGCCCCCACATCAAACCCCCCGCCCCCCCCTTTCACACACACCCCCTCCCAACCTCACCACCACACACAGTCCCTCCCCCATGTCACACACACACGTCCCCGCTCCCCCCATGTCCACACACATCCCCCCCCCATTCACCACACAAGCCCCGCTCCCCATGCATAACACATCCCGCCCCATGTCCCCCAAACACCGTCCCCCCCCCCCATGTCACCACACATTTCCCCCCTCCCCATGTCTACACACAGTCCCCCGCTCCCCCATGTCACACACACAGCCCCCGCTCCCCATTCACACACACAGTCCCCGCTCCCCAGTCCACACACAGCCCCGCCCCCCATGTCACACACACACAGTCCCCCCCCCCAGTCACCACACATCCCTGCTCCCCATTTTTTAACAACACACAGTCCCCGCTCCCCATGTCACACACAACATCCCTGCCCCCCCCCCCCCCCCCTCCCCCCCCCCCCCAAACACACACCCCCCCCCCCCCCCCCCAGCACACCCACAGTCCCGCTCCCCATGTCACACACACACCCCCCGCCCCCCACCTCACACACACACGTCCCCCCCCCCCCTCCTGTCACACACGTCCCCGCCCCCCACTCACACACACATCCCCGCCCCCATTCACCACACACCCCCCGCTCCCCATGTCACACACCACATCCCCGCTCCCACAGTCACACACAGTCCCCCCCCCCCATTCACACACACAGTCCCCCCCCATGTCACACACACAGTCCCCGCTCCCCATTCACCACACACAGCCCCCCGCTCCCCATGTCACACACTCCCCGCTCCCATCACACACACATCCCCCTCCCCATGTCCACACACAGCCCCCGCCCCATGTCACACCACACAGTCCCCCCCCCATTCACACCACACCCCCGCTCCCCATGTCATACCACAGCCCCCCCTCCCTGCCACGCAAAACAGCCCCGCTCCCATGAAACAACCCCCATCCCCGCCCCCCTTTCACAACAAAAAGTCCCCGCCCCCATGTCACACCCCACTTCCTGCCCCCATGTCAACACACAGTCCCCCGCTCCCCAAAGTCACACGCACACACCCCCCCCAGTCACACCACAGCCCGCTCCCCATGTCCACACAAAAGTCCCCCGCCCCCCATTCACACACACAGACCCTGCTCCCCATGCACACACACAGTCCCCGCCCCCCATGTCACCACAGTCCCCCCCCCCATGTCACAACACAGGCCCTGCTCCCCATGTCCCACACACATCCCTCCCCCCATGTCACACACACAGTCCCCGCTCCCCATGCACACCCATTCCTGCTCCCCATGTCACACACACAGTCCCCTGCTCCCCATGTCCCACACACAGCCCCTGCTCCCCATGTCACACACACAGTCCCCTCTCCCCATTCACCACACAGCCCTGCTCCCCATGTCACACACACCCTCACCCCTCCCCATGTCACACACAGTCCCCGCTCCCCATGTCACACACACAGTCCCTGCTCCCCATGTCATACACCACAGCCCCCTCCCCCCATGTACCACACAGTCCCCACTCCCCAGTCACACACATCCCCGTTTCCCCAGCCCACAGTCCCCCCCCCCATTCCACACCGCCCCTTTTCCCCATGTCATACACACATTTTCCTGCCCCCCAGTCACACACACAGCCCCCGCCCCCCATGTCAACAACACAGTCCCCGTCCCCAGTCACACCCACCAGACCCTGCTCCCCATGTCACACACCATCCCTGCCCCATGCATACACACAGTCCCTGCTCCCCATTCACAACACAGTCCCCGCTCCCCATGTAACACACAGTCCCTGCTCCCCATGTCATACACACAGTCCCTGCTCCCCATGTTATACACACAGTCCCTGCTCCCCATGTCATACACACAGCCCCCGCCCCCATGTCACACCACATCCCCGCCCCCATTCACACACACATCCCCACTCCCCATGTCACACACACAGTCCCCGCCCCCCTTTCAACACACATCCCCGCTCCCCATTCACACACAAGTCCCCTCCCCATGCCACACACAACCCCGCTCCCCATGTCACACACCAGTCCCTGCTCCCCTTTCCTACACACAGTTCCTGCCCCCATTTCAACACACAGCCCTGCCCCCCATGTCACACACACAGTCCCTGCCCCCCCAGGGTCCAACACACAGTCCCCACCCCCATTCCACACAAGCCCTCTCCCCATTATACACATAGTCCCTGCTCCCCATTCATACCACAGTCCCCCTCCCCGTCACACACACAATCCCTGCCCCCAACACACACACACCCCTCTCCCCATGCCCATACACACAGTCCCTGCTCCCCATGTCATACACACAGTCCCCGCTTCCCATGTCACACACACAGTCCCTGCCCCCATTCACACACACAGTCCCCGCTCCCCATGTCACACACACAGCCCCCCCCTCCCCATGTCACACACACCCCCGCCCCCCATGCACACCCAGTCCCCGCCCCCCATGTCACACACAAAACCCCCCGCACCCCATGTCACACACACACCCCTGCCCCCAGCCCCACACACACACAACCCTGCTCCTCATGTCACACACACAAGACCCCACCAGAAACAGGGGGGGGTCGGGGGCAGGGGGGGGCTTCACTGGGGCCCCACGTTACCTCAGAGTGTGAGGGGGGCCCGCGCTCTTTCCATACAGCTAAACAGCCTCGTCACCCCTCGTTTTTCCCCACGCTCCTGTGACGCAGTCCCCCCTCTCCCTCGCCGGCGCGTCACTAAAGCCCCCCCCCAGGAGAGAAGGGGGGGGGGCCGACTCTAATCACAGAGACCGGAGAACAAAAGGGAGGTGACAGAGGCTGCTGTAGCTGTATACAGACGCGCCCCCCCTTTATGCAGACCCGTGGGGGGCCCCCCCGAGACCAGAAAAGAGGGGGGCCCAGCTGCTCCGGCACAGCGCGCGGGAGAGTGCGTCAAGCGCAGCTGTGACCAACACCAGCGCGGGTCCCCCCTCAGTTTCGCCGGGCCCCAGACATACACGCGGCCAGCGCCGCACCATCAGGACAGAGAAAAGCATTAGGCCTGTTCTCTTACATTAACATGAAGCAAGGGGGGGATACCTCCTTTTGGGGGGCGGGCCCCCCATTTCTTTCCCGACTGGCCGGGCCCGGTAACTATAGTGGCGTACCCCCCTAAAGGGGGGCCGGTGACCACCCTAAAAAATGGGAATTTTTTGGGGTTTTTTTTGTTCGAAGAGAATTCAGACATATATTAACACAATGGCTAGGAGAAAAGACATCAACAATAAACTTAGAAAAGCAATTGTTGCTGCCCATAAATGTGGAAAATGGTTGTAAAGTTTTAACCAAACATTTTGAAGTTCATCATCCTACAGTGAAAAAGATTATTCACAAAGAAAGACTTAAGGGAGTTGACAAAACTTCCCCGATTGACATTCCACAAACTTTCTCATGGTCAGGCCGGCAATGTTTAGAGAAAAATTTAAAAAAAACAGCTACATCCAACTTTACAGGGTTCCCGTTTGCATGTTTAAAAGTCAAGTTTATTACAGTACAAGGGCTGGAAAGGTTGCCATGAAAAAGCCTGTTTTTCTCTACAAAGAACATATCAGTACAGCAAGGGGCCCTATGTAAGAAAACGTCTGGGCTAAACTTTCCCCTTTTCCCAAGCACCCACATTTCATATAGTGCTTGAAAAATGAAAGGGCACTCTATTGTTCTATGGGCAACAAGGAAAGTCCAAGACAGTTTTCATACATGTCCACCTACATTTTTAAAGGTGCATTTGAACAGACCACAAAACTTCTGGAACAATTTCCTTTATACAGATTAGATTAAAGTATAGATGTTTGGACATAATTGACAATGCTAAGTTTAGCCAAAATGAAACACAACATGTCAGGAAAAACATGATTTAGACTTGTTTTGCAGCCACAAAACCTTGGTACCTTGCAGTTATTCAGTTAACCACAAACTCCCATGTTTACCAAAGTATTCTACATCTAAATGTGAGGCCATCTATCTAACATCTCAAGCCAGGCTGAAGCATGCATACCTACCAATCTACAACAGATTGGCTGAAAAGAAAAGAAACAAGGTTTTGCAATGGCCCAGTTGATGTCCAGATCTTAACCCAATTGAAATGCAGTGGTGGAACCGTAAAGGAGCTGTATCTAAATAAATGCCCACAAACCTCAATAAACTGAAGCAACATTGAAAAGAAAAGTCAGCAAAAATTCCTCCAGAACGATCTGAAAGTCTGATAAAGTCATACAGAAAAACGATTTTTGGTACTAAAGGTGATTCTACAAGGTATTGATTTCTCGGGTTCACTTAGTATTTTATACTTGGCTTTTCCATATTGGCTTCATTTTGTTACAGAAATACTTATTGATACTATTTAGTTGTATTTACCTTATTTTAGATCCTTCTAACAGACTGGATGTTTTTTTTTTATTATGCACTGTTATGTAAAACCACAGAATTCGCAGAGGGTGTACTTTCTTTTTTCATGACTGTACCTTTAATGAGCATTTCACTTCTAAAGGCATGGGCCAGACAAGCTGCCTTGGTCTCTAGGGCCGAGATTTCAGAACGCAAGCCCAGCCCCGTTCCCTGTAGGATCATTAATTGAATAACATCCTATATCAAACCAGAATGGCTCCATCCAAGTGAGAATTTAAGTGTGAGATTGTGTAAATGGTTTTTATTGTCTCTACAGATGTTGCCCTTTTTGTTCCCAGTTATAATTTCATGAGATCAGTGATTTTTATTTTCTTTTTCTCAGTTCCTTGCACTCCCACAAATTTACAATCTCAGGTTGGCACAGAAGTTGTTGAATTATCATGGTCGGACTCGACCGGAGCTGTCAATTACACCAGTGTCATAACAGGAGAGGATGGAGACAAATATGAATGTCACACGTCAAACACAAGCTGTTTGGTAACAGACCTCAAGTGTGGCTCCCAGTATAGCATGGTGGTGCTAGCGAATGGCCAGTACTGCAACAGTAACAGCAGTGACTCACAGACCTTTCACACAGGTGATGTCCGATCCTCTATCTGATAAAATATTTTTTAGTCTGTTGCTCATTTGAGTGAACTGTCAAGTAGCAATAACATAGTGTGTTTAAATGTGTTATCTAACTGTACATTGTTAGCTTTGTGCTCCATGTATTCACTGTTACAGGATAGTTTTTACATTGCAAAAGCTAGTAATTGTTATCGTTATACCAGGAAATATCTGAAATTTTCTCTTTGTGCCCTATAACGCTCGGTATATTTACTATTTTGCCATAGGCAAACTTAAACTCTATCAGTTCTCTTACAGTAAAACACTAACACGTAACTTTTATTATGTATAACTCTTAACCTCTATACACACTATTTAAAAGCCTGTTTTCTAACCTCACCATTTAACCCTTTTTGCTTCTGAAAGAAGGAATAGCTCCTTTACTATTATCAAGTGTGGTGGAGCACCACCTATTAACAGGAGAGCCTTATATATACTGAAATTTACTAGCTCCAGTGAGGGATCCCAAGCCTCCTACTTGGGCAGTCGTCCCTAATTTCATGGACACAAAACAAATAAGGCCCCCTTGTGACACCGTCTGCAGTAGGTGACACTTCTAGACAGAGGTGAGAAATCACAATTTAAAACGTCATGCCTGACCTCCCCAACATGTTTCACCAGCTATCCTGGCTTCATCAGGGGTTAGAGGTCCGATCTCATGTGGTCTAAGCTCACTTCCTTTTATATCATGTTAGGTACACGCCCTATTCAGGTGCTCACCAATTAGCCATCAGAGAATCCACAAAACCCACTCCCCCTTCCGCTCTCCTGCACGCACACTCATAGTATGTGCTGCTAAAGCTGCCACCATGCTCCCATAAACCAACAATCCTCAGACAAATTCACCATCTCCACAACGGGCTTGCGCCCTATCTTACCGTACTGCCCGCGCCAACTCACTGCATCAACAGACACCTCAGCCCAGACTGTGATGGACTTCCGTCCCATTTCTCTCATATTATTGCCTCTGCATGGCTCACCTAGAACGGACTAAGCAGAATAGGTGTTACATTCCACAGCACACTACCAGCTTTATCAACTCCCATAAACCCCTTCTCTAAAGTTACGTTTTAATGTTTTACAGATAGAGAACTGATAGAGTTTAAGTTTGCCTATGGCAAAATAGTAAATATAGTGATCAAAAGTCACTCTCTGTTCTCTTGCGAGATTCCCAATTTTTTGGAGATTATGCTATAAGGCTCGGGTCACATCTGTGTTGGATGGTTCCATTCGGAATCCCCGGTGCAGAGATGAAAATGGAAGCCGTGGGATCTATTTCACAACGGACACCCATGGCGTCCGCTGGACCCTATTAATTACAATGGGTCCAATGGGTTTCCATTGTGGTGTCCATCACTGAGATGGAAAAAATAAAGCAGATTGCAGGACACCGAACAGAACCCTCCAATGCAGATGTGAACCTTGCCTAAGAATTCCTCTTCCTTATACAGTAAGTGCACCAAATTTGAAATTATTTTTTTTTTAAGTTATTATTAGTTGTAATTTTTATTGTTGCTAATAATTCAAGTAAAACACAATAATTATAATCATCTTACACTATATATGACATTGAACAATTTTCTTATACATGTGTATTAAAAATTATGCTCACATATTTTTTAAAAACCAATGCAGTAGGCTCCTATCGAGAAAAATATGGTTTCAGCCTACAGTAATGGCTTTCATGGGATAGCTGTATGGATTAAACATACTTGGGGGTTAATATACATCCCTACCTAATGGGGCCTATATAGGAAAATATGGTGGTACACTATGATAGGAAAACTGGAGGCCTGCTGTGGGGGATGGGGAGTCGCTCGTCATTCCTATATAGGCCCGAAATAAGGTAGGGACACCCCCAGTAGGTTGGTAGGGATATATGTGCCCCCAGTAGGTTGGTAGGTATATAGGTCCTCCGAGTAGGTTGTTAGTTATATAGGTCCCCCAGTAGGTTGGTACCTCCAATATGAAGGTAGGTATATAGGTCCCCCAGTAGGTTGGTAGGTTGGTACCTCCAATATGAAGGTAGGTATATAGGTCGCCCTGGTTTGTTGGTAGGTCTACAGGCTCCCCCAGTAGGTTGGTATATAGGCCCCCGATTAAAGAAAATAATAATACTCACCTCTCCCATCCCTTGATAAAGAACTCACTCCCCTCTGTGTGCCTGCACAGGCGGCGTGACATAATCATGCCATCCATTAAAGCAGATTCTAATTAAGTTTCTCCCAATTTCAAGAATATATACCAAGCATGTCACTTTTGAGGGTTGGTGGGTCTGGCACAATCAATGATTTTACTTATTTTATGTATATACAGTTGAAACTAGAAGTTTCCATACACTATATAAAAATCCCCATTTGCATGTTTCTCACTATCTGACATGAAATCAGAATAAACCTTCCCCGTTTTAGGTCAATTAGGAACCAAAATTATTTCTATTTGCCAAATGCCAGAATAATTAGAGAGAGAATTTTTAATGCATTTTTATTACTTTCTGCAAAGTCAAAAGTTTCCATACATTTCATTAGTATGTGTTAACATTGCCCTTAGACTGTAGGACTTGGGTCGAACATTTTGGATCCTTCCACAAGCTTCTCACAATAGTTGGTAGGAATTCTGGCCCATTCCTGATGACAGAACTGGTGTAACTGAGCCATGTTTGTAGGTCGCCTTGCTTGCACCTGCTTTTTCAGCTTTGCCCAATAGGATTGAGATCAGGGCTTTGTGACGGGCACTCCAAAACATGGACTTGGTTCTCCTTCAGCCACTTCGTAACCAAATTTATCAGCTTTTTTCAGGTCATTGTCCATTTGGAAGAACCATTTCCACCTAAGTTTTAACTTCCTGGCTGATGTCTTGAGATGTTGCTTCAGTATTGCCACATAATCTTCTTTCCTCATGATGCCACCTATTTTGTGAAGTGCACCAGTATCTGCTGCAGCAAAACAACCCCACATCATGATGCTGCCATCCCCGTGTTTCACAGTTTGGACGGTGTTATTATTATTATTATTTATTTTAAAGCGCCATTGATTCCGGGGCACTGTACATTCAGGGGGTAACATACATAACAAAAGTCAAACATTTACAATAGTGACAATCCTGACTAACAGTAGGTTTCAAAGGGAGAGAGGCCTGCCCGCGAAGGCTTGCAATCTACAATGAAGGGGGAAAGAGACAGGGGTGGGGGGCAGACAAGTTATGTGGGGGTGTAGTGACAGCGGTTTATTCTAGGTTGTATGCTATCCTGAAGAAGTGGGTTTTCAGGTTGCTTTTGAAGCTGGTGAAAGTTGGGGAGAGTCTGATGTGTTGGGGCAGTGCGTTCCAGAGTATGGGGGAGGCACGAGAGAAATCTTGGATACGGTTGTGTGAGGAGGTGACAAGAGGAGAGTGGAGAAGAAGGTCCTGTGAGGAGCGGAGATTGCGTGAGGGGGAGTATTTGGAGATTAGAGCAGAGATGTATGGAGGGGAAAGGTTATGGAGAGCCTTGTAAGTTATGGTTAGTAACTTGAAGTTAATGTGCTGGGCAATGGGAAGCCAGTGCAGGGATTGGCAGAGGGGAGAGGCAGGGGAGTAGTGAGGAGAGAGGTGGATAAGGTGTTCTTAGGCTTTCAATCTTCTCCCTTTTCTCCCCAAACGTAACGATGGTCATTATGGCCAAACAGTTTAATTTTAGTTTCGTCAGACCACAGGACATGTCTCCAAAAATTTAGGTCTTTGTTCCTGTGTGCATTTGCAAACTTTAATCTGGCTTTTATATGTTTCTGGCTTCTTCCTGGCAGAGTGCCCTTTCAGCCCATGTTGATACAGTACTTGTTTCACTGTGGATAATGACACAATCTTACCAGCTTCCACCAGCATCTTCACAAGGTCTTTTGCTTTTGTTCTTGGGTTGATATGCACATGTTTGACCAAAGCACATTCATAATTGTTTGTACAGATGAATGAGGAACCTTCAGGTATCTAGAAATTGCATCCAAGGATGATCCAGACTTCTGCAAGTCCACAATTCTGTTCCTGATATCTTGGCTGATTTATTTAGACTTTCCCATGATGTTACACACAGAAGCAGTGTGTTTCTGGTGTGCTTTAAAATATATCCACAGATGTGTATCCACTTAATTCCAATTAACTCCAATTAAATGTTGCCAATAAACCAGAAGCTTCCAAAGACATGACACCATTATATGGTCTGTCCTAAATTGTGTAAAGGCAGAGTTATCCTAGTGTATGTAAACTTTTGACTTTGCAGAAAGTAATAAAAATGCCTTAAACAATTCCCCCTCTCTCATTATTCTGGCATTTGGCAAATATAAATTGACCTAAAACGGGGAAGGTTTATTCTGATTTCATGTCAGATAGTGAGATAAACATGCAGATGTGTCTTTTTATATAGTGTATGGAAACTTCTGGTTTCAACTGCATGCTTATTACAAGTTAGGTGACTTAGTTTGCTGTTTGTTCCAAAAAATTGCCAAAATTATGTGATGTAATATGAGTAGGGTTAGGCCCAGTTCACACGGTGGTATTTGCCCCGGGTTTCGCCGCGGCCAAAACCTCGTCGAACCTCGCCGCAAACTCGTGTCTCCCGATGTGGGTTTGCGGCACAGGCACTGGGCGTGGTCTAGGCACGGGTGGGGCGTGGTTTGGGGCGCGGCGTGCCCCCATGCAAATTAAGAGCAGGGGGCAAACCGCGCCTCGAGCCGCGGCCCAGCCGCGCACCCCCCGCGGCGACGCCCGCCGCAGCACCGCGCGGCCGCCGCGCAGAGCACTCCCTGTCAGGAATTGACAGGGGAGTTCTCCACATGCGCGGGTTTGGCCGCAGCCCCGAAGCCGCAGCCAAACCCGCGGCGTGTGAATATTAACGCAGTTTCCCATAGGAAACCATGTTAATAAACTAGGTGCGATTTGGCCGCGGTTTTGGCCGCGGGAACCGCGTCGGAACCCGCGGCCATAACCGCGGCCAAATCTGTAGTTTAAACATGCCCTTACTCAGTCCTGTATTACAACTGTTTGACAATGGAGCGGTGTACCGCCCGTAAAATCGAGACCTAAGGCTTACAATGTGAAAGGGTGACCACATCCCCTCCTCTGGATCATTCTTAGGAAGCAGCTAATGCTTTTGCACTTTTGCTAAATTATTGTGATTTATATCTGTTTGTCTACAGCATGTGCCTTCTAGATCTGCTTTTACTATGCGGGCTTACATACTAGCAGAGTTTTACGAATTCTGAAAAGACTCTCGTACAGATCTTGCAATAATATATAATTGGTTGATGCTAACAACTCATAAGTTGCAATCTCAAGGTGGCTAAACTGTGTCATTGATTAACCAGTATACTAATCTGTATGTTTGATCTACAGCTCCGTGTACTCTACAGAACGTGACCACTGAAGTGGATTGTGCATCTAACACTGCAATTGTATCATGGGACAGGAGCTTGGGAGCAGACAATTACACCGCTTTCGCCATTGATTCAGATGGTGGATATTCTCTTTGCCATTCCAATGCAACCTCCTGTGACATTGAAGGGTTAACATGTGGTCAGATGTATGTGATAACTGTCTCAGCAGCTAATGAGTACAGCATCAGCAAATCGAGTGAGCCCATACATCTGCTTATTGGTAAGTACATTAACTCTCTGAAAATCAGGAAATAATGGTTCTGATGGAGATGACCCCAAACAGTGGCTGACACTAGGATAAAATGACCATTCAACTAGAGACAGCAGATCAGAGAAAATTCAGTGCTTATTTAGCTTATTGTGATGAATTCAAAGTCCACCCAATGTTAATAGACAGACAGACAGACAGACAGACAGATAGACAGACAGACAGACAGACAGATAGATAGATAGATAGATAGATAGATAGATAGATAGATAGATTAGAAAGATAGATAGATAATGGACAATAGCGCTGCAGGAGCAATATATACAATATATTTTAAAACATAAAACAGACACTGGGAATAACTCAATTTAAGTGTGGATTCTAATAAAATATTTAAAAGATATTTAAATATTTTATTAAAACCAGCACTTAATTTGGGTTATTCCCTGCTGTTTTATGTTTTAAAATATATTGTATATATTGCTCCTGCAGCGCTATTGTCCATTTTTTTCGTTTTTTGATAATATCTTTCTGATCTTGTAGTTAGTTCAAATGAAGCCACAACTATTCAAAAAAATTAGGATATAGCCAGGCCCTGGCCCATGAGTCCACAGGGGATTAGGAGAAACCCCTGGTGGGCCTGTGAGAATAGCAGGCCTTAGGCTTTTTTTCAGGGAGAAAGGCAGAAAGCAAGACTCATATGCAGTCATGTACAGTAGCTGTAGAATGAGCATCAAGACTAAATTCAACTCCCCCATTGTGCCCCAAAAGTCAGCTTCACTAGAGGGCCTCAAAATCAGTTTCCCTGGTGGGCCCCGAGAATCAGCTTCACTAGTGGGCCTCAAGATCAGTTTCCATGGTGGGCCCCAAGAATCAACTCCACTGGTGGGCCACAAGAATCAACTCTACTCATGGGCCCCAAGAGTCAGCTTTACTAGTGGGCCTCAAGATCACCTTCACTGGTGGGTCTTAAGATCAACTCTACTGGTTGGCCCTGAGAATTAGCTCCACTGTTGGGTCCCTAGAATCAACTCCACTGGTGGGTCCCTAGAATCATCTCCACTGGTGGGTCCCTAGAATCAACTCCACTGGTGGGCCCCAAGAGTCAACTACACTGGTGAACCACAAGAATCAACTAAACTCCTACTGTGATGGTGTTGTACTGGGGTGCTTAAGGCCCACAAGTGGAGTTGACTCTAGGAGCCCACCAGTTGAGCTGTTTCTGGGTTCAACAGTGG
The DNA here is from genome assembly GCA_025379985.1 of Phyllomedusa bahiana. Classification (NCBI taxonomy): domain Eukaryota; kingdom Metazoa; phylum Chordata; class Amphibia; order Anura; family Hylidae; genus Phyllomedusa; species Phyllomedusa bahiana. Next base: position 79,152 of record JAODAL010016865.1, read on the forward strand.
AGTTTTCATTAGGGGCCCACCCTACAGCTACTGTAAATGTCTGTAAGTGCCTCCTATACTCTGTATCTTGCTTTTTGCCTCTCTTTCTCTCTTTTTATGCCTCTTCTGAGGATATATATGAAATTAAAAACATCTATAGGTTTACCATGCTCAGGGGCCACCGAGGGTCTCCCCAATTCCCCTGTGGGTCAGTCCAAGCCTGGTGATCCCAAGGGTCAGCTTCAATGAAGGCTCTAGAATCCCAA